>JAODAL010003840.1:0-166505 GCA_025379985.1 Phyllomedusa bahiana | reverse complement strand
TAAAAACCAAGTGCCAGATGCCCAGCCAATAAGTACAGACATTGGGTGAAATCTTCTAAAAAAAGGCCACAGACAGCAAAACAAATGTAAAAAATGTCCCCTGTACTATCCAAAACAAAAAAAAAATTGTTTTGCTGGAATTACATTCAATAAATATATCTGTTCCAGTTTATATACAATTTCAACTTAAGAACAAACCTACAGTCCCTATCCTGTTTGTAACCCGGGGACTTCCTGTACTAGAAATGTGTTAAGGTGCCTCCTGGCTGTCTACATACACTATTGCATAGAAGAATTTGAAAATTACTACAGCTCAGATACCTGTAAATGACAAAACTGTTAATTATAACAGCCAAACACGCTTATATGCTGGAGGTATTATTTCACATTTTCTAAAATGGCTAATTAATTAGGGATGTAACGTAGATTATTTGACATAACTTACTACAGTGAGATATCTTACAGATGTAGCAGAGATAAACTTGACAGATAATACACCATGATATCACGCAACAAAAAGTTACCTCAACTTTCTCATTGCTTTTCAATATCTTTGCTTGTGATCCTCGAACAGAGAACACAGAAAGCCATGATTTTATGGTCAAGTTAAACCTTGTTACAGCCACATTTCAGAAACCATTAAAAAAGCTGAGTTAATGTTCTGAGCCACAGGTATAATAGCGTGGCAAATGTCAAGTTAAGCTTCTTTACATCTGTGTTAGATAACATTTTTAATAAAATCTTTCTATTTAATGAATTATTTAAGGCAGGGGTTCATACTTCTTGCATGTATGTGTAATGTTAAGGGAATTACATGTCAAGCAAGAGCGCTTTCACAGACAGACTTGGCACTAGCTAGTCTCTTTAGCAGAGTTTTTGGGAATGTGTTTACCCCTTTACAGGGATCTGGACTTAGCTGCTACTTATCCCAGGTTGTGTTTGTAGAGTATCTGGCGACTGGTGGAGCTGACAAGCTAGGGAGAGAGACCAAAAAATGCTAAAGTTTAATACTGGGTGATCAGTCCAACTGAGAAAAACAATATGAAAACCTGGGTAAGCTGGGTCAACATCAAAACAGCACAACCAGAAAGAGGAGTAGGCAATACATTGTCAAGAAACAGTCCAAGTCAAATCTGGGAAATCAAATAGGAGTAGCTTGAAATAGGCAAGTCAAACACAGAATAGCAATCAAAACACTCGCCCGATAGCATACAGAGACGCAAAAAGCTGGCAGGAGGAAACGGACAGTTAAATATTAAGCCAAGCTCACTGATTGTCCGCTGAATCAGCTTCCTTATTGTCTGATTAGCCAGGCCTGCAGATAGCATGCTAATCACTCTCCCGCCACATCTAGAAGCTTTGTGGTGGATCATATGCACCTGCTGCCTGGCTCCTTGACTAGACGGAACACGGGCAGGTGAGCACGTGCCAGGATGGTTTTCAATCATGATGGATCTTTTGGCAAATTTTATTAATTTCCTTATGACTTAAACTGATGTCCAAGGTTACAGTAGTCTTCACGAGTTCCATCATTCTTGTTTGTAACTTAGCTTTTGGCCTCATGCAAAGAACTGAAAACAAAGCTTGTATGGATTCAAACCTCTTACTGTTTCACACTAATTTTACTCTATGTGCTGTCATACGATGTATTCATGAACCCCTACTGTATATTGTCCCCTAAAATCAGTTCTTCTATGGAAGAATACCTCTGTAATACATAATATAATGGAACCTGTCACAGAGGTACATTTGTGTAGGTAATGCATTACAGATCTGTGATATGGTGTGTGCAGATGTGTGTTGGAGGCTTTTTCTTCACAAGGATCAATTAAAAAAATATGAAAACTTATGGAAAGTAATATTTTTCAGACCGTATGAACTCTTCCTAAAGCCACTTCCACACGGTGATATTTTGGTCAGTATTTTGCATCAGTGTTTAAAATCAAAAAACTAGAATTGGGTCCAAAATCTGGAAGGTGTACTCATCTTTGCATTATAGTTTTTCTTTACATCTTTCTAAATGCTGAAGCTAAATACTAACCTTTAAATTGCAATATAAAGCTGTTTTAGAGTTGTTACAATGCTTTATTGCATTTCAGATTTCTGCAATTTATGGAATAAAAGATCATGGATGCGAATGATGAAAAAAGCACAAAAACTTGCATCTCTTAAAATATAAGAAAATAAAGGTGAACATTTACAGTTGAAACCAGAAGTTTCCATACACTATATAAAAATACACATTCATGATTTTCTCACTAACTGACATGAAATCAGAATAAACCTTACCCATTTTAGGTCAATTAGGATTGCCAAAATTATTTAGATTTGTTCTAGAATAATGAGATATAGAGATTTTTAAGGCATTTTTTTTTTACTTTCTGCAAAGTCAAAAGTTTGCATGCACTAGGATTACTATGCCTTTAAACAATTTGGGACAGCCCATATGATGAGTTCATGTCTTTGGAAGGTTTATTGGCAACAACTTTTATGCACACCAGAAACACACTGCTTCTGTGTGTAACATCATGGGAAAGTCTAAAAAAATCAGCCAAGATATCAGGAAATAAATCGTGGACTTGCACAAGTCTGGTTCATCCTTGGGTGCAATTCCAGATACCTGAGGGTGCTTCGTTCATCTGTACACACAATTATACACAAGTACAAATAAGATTGGAATGTCCAGCTATCATACTGCTCAGGAAGGAGACGGGTTCTGTGTCTCAGAGATGAATGTGCTTTGGTCCGACATGTGCATATGAACCCAAGAACAAAAGCAAAAGATCTTGTAGAGATGCTGGTGGAAGCTGGTAAGATTGTGTCATTATCCACAGTGAAACGAGTACTGTATCACCAAGGGTTTAAAGGCCACTCAGCCAGGAACAAGCCATTACTCAAGAGAAACATATAAAAGCCAGATTAATGTTTGAAATGCACACAGGAACAAAGACCTCCATTTTTGGAAACAAGTCCTGTGGTCTGACAAAACTAAAATTGAACTGTTTGGCCATAATGACCATTGTTACGTTTGGAGGAAAAAAGGGAGAAGCTTGGAAGCCTAAGAACACCATTGCAGCTGTGAAACATGCCAGTGACAGCATCATGTTGTGGGGTTGTTTTGCTGCAGAAGGGACTGGTGCACTTTTTAAAATAGATGACATCATGAGGAAAGAAGATTATGTGGCAATACAGAAGCAACATCTCAAGACATCAGCCAGGAAGTTAAAGCTTGGATGCAAATGAGTCTCTCAAATGGACAATGACAAGAAGCATACTGCCAAACTGGTTACAAAGTGGCTTAAGAATAACCAAGTCAATGATTTTGAGTGGTCATCACAAAGCCCTGATCTCAATCCTATTGAAAATGTATGGGCAAAGCTGAAAAGGCAGGTGCGAACAAGACAACCTACAAACATGGCCCCGTTTGTAGCAGTTCTGTCAGGGAAATGGGCCAAAATTCCTAGCAACTATTGTGAGAAGCTTGTGGAAGGATAGCCAAAACATTTGACCAAAGTCATACAGTTTACGGGCAATGCTACCAAATACTAATGAAATGTATGTAAACTTTTCACTTTGCAGAAAGTAATAAAAATGCCCTAAAAATTCTCTCTCTTTCTCATTAATCTGGAATTTGGCAAATATAAATAATTTTGGTAATCCTAATTGATCTAAAACAGGTAAGGTTTATTCTGATTTCATGTCAGATAGTGAGAAAAACTTGCATGTGTCTTTTTATATAGTGTATGGAAACTTCTGGTTTCAACTGTAGCTTAGATAGCCTTCTGCCTATTCCTTGGCCCCTATCCTCATACACGTGGTAGACACATCTGGCGGTGGCTTGATTCCCTAAGAACAAAGGATCAACCATCTCTAAATCCAGGATTCTCAACCATTCTTTTCCCTGATATCTGCCATTGAGAGGAAGTTAGGGCATAAGCAGGTGGCCAACGTTCATCTAATGTGTAAGGTCACTTTAAATCTACTGCTGTCCCATAAACAAAGCTGGATAGGCATAAAAGTTAAACATAGATGTGATTGAAAATGTATGTGACTTACCCTACGCTATGTGTTCTGTGTAGCATATGAGGAAGTAAGGTTACATTTAAGCTACACAAGCTTATTAAAGCATAGGTACAAATAAAATTGTTAGGATGCAGTTTAAAATAATTCCCTGGTAAGGAAAATGATGAAGAGACCCAATAATTTTGTGGCTACGTAATTGTTACAATCCTCTAAAGGAAGGTGGAAAGCGATAGACAGATAAGTCTGAAAAAGATAGGCACAGTCTTATGTGGACACGTCGTAGTGACGTCAACTAAGGGAAATTGGTAACAGACACAAAACAAGAAAGAAAATAAATCTGACATTAAGATAAATGAAATGTAGCCTGTCCGATGCTGTTGTTAAATGCAAAAGGAGAGCATGAACCAGTCAAATAATATACTGTATGCATGCAGAACAAATAAACATGATAGTTAATGAGTGGGAAAATTCCAAATCTGCAAAGATTTTTTAATGGGGTGTTCCAGGAGTTAGGAAAGTTTGTTGGTCCATCAGGGCATGATAAAAAATAGAAGATAAGAATCATACTTATCTCCTGGATGCTCTGGTTGCAGGCAAAGAGGTCAGGAAAGGTGGCAAGCAGAGAGTAGCTAGGAATACGCAAGCAAGGGTCAACCAAGAAACACGGAACAGAAACATAAAAGCCCTAAGATAAAGGTACTAGCACCAACAAACTGGTAGGGAAGACAGGGGAAGGCGTCCTTAAAAAAGTACAGGTTTCTGGCTATTAGGTGTCAGAGGCGCTCTGGCCCTTGAGGAAGGGTACGTACGTGACAGCAATGATCAGAGGAGGAGAGCAAAGCAGGCTCAGAGAGAGATGAGTGGGCGATGGAGCGGCAGCAGGGAACATGAGCCAGTACGTGAACTGGAATAGGGACCGCAGAGCGCATTGTGACAGTAACCCCTCCCTTCAGCCCCTTCTTTTTCCGAGTGTGTTAGAGATGAAACCTGCCAATCAACGGCATTAATATTCTCCAAAGATTCCCAGGACCTTACTTCTGGCCCGAATTCCTTCTAGTAGATCAGGTAGTATTTTTTACCTCATTTCATAAAGTGCTCTGAAAACATGAAAGGGGCTCTCTGATTGGTTGCTATGAACAACAAAGAAAGTTTTAGACCTAGACAGTTTTCATAAATGAAGCCCCTAGTGTCTACTGCTCCTCTCAGTATCTCCTGCACTTACAATATTTGGAGAGAATCTCCTATATCCCCAGAAAACTCTACCGACATTCAAAATGATCTGTTTTGCATGATGTCTCTAATGTTACTCTTCCTTGCATGTCTCCCCTTGGGTCTTAAAGGAATTCTCTATTTTTGACAATCAAGATTTGTTAGACAGGTTCCTTAACAACAAGCTGGTCAAATTATTCCCCCTACTATGGCTCCTATCGATCAGCTATAATTTGTCAGGAAATGTAGCAGTAGCAATTCAGATTCCCTGCAGAATCACTACCTGGGAAATAAAGCATTATACAGTATCCATTCAGATCAATGGACTGTCCACATAATGCATTACTGGTCCTTCAGAGCAAGAAACTCTCTTTACACCTGCTCCCCTCTCTGACCAAGTGACGAGTTTCCTAAAATAATAGTACCCTGATAGGGTATATGAAAATGTATATTCTAATCTGAACAACCTATTTCAAAACAGTCTCTACAAAAATAAATACCTCCTGTCCTTTGACCAAACATGACAGTTTAGATAATCAAATAGTGACAAATATCCTCATATAATAATAATCTTTATTTATATAGCGCCAACATATTCCGCAGCACTTTACAATTTGGAGGGTGTAGGTACAGACAAAAGAAATACATTGCACAATGAAAAGCTACTTACAGATGAGACACAAGGTGAGAGGGCCCTGCTCGCAAGAGCTTACAATCTATTAAGCAATATTGTAATCAGACCCTTGGGACACTACAAGTCCCAAAAGATATCATCCCATGTATTTCAACAAATGTTCCTTTTATAAAAGGGATCTCAGTTTCCTTTAATGCATCACTTTATCCTCTGGTGTTCTCATAGTCATCTGACATGCAGAAATGGAAAGCAAAAGAAAAAATGTCTTTCCAATCAGTGGCTACTATAAAGAAATAGCCCTTCAACAAAAGATAACTCTATTATTAAGATCTTACTACAGTATCCATCCATAAATCAAATTCATCTTAGTGGGATTTCTGCAGGAGTAAATTCTGTGCCGTGTGAACGACAGCACAAATGTTACAAAATCAATTTTCCGTATAAAGGCTGTCCACTCACCAACATTATTATGGCTGCTGCAGACATAACAATACTCAGGCTCCGCTAAATTCACTTTATAAACGCTACATAAACATCAGATTATGCAAATATAACAAAACAAATAGCCCTTTAGTTGGGTATTCTGGATAGATGTGGGGTGTAGATGTTTATTTATAGTCCTCTAAGGGCATGTTCCCACAGCAGTGGACAAATACCGGCCGGTTTGCCGCGGGGGGGGGGGGGGGGGGGGGGAGAAGGGCGGCTTTGCTCCGCGATGAGTGGAGAACAGCCCTCCCCCCTCCCATTGAGTTATTCATATTCCGTCCGGACCGCCGGCGGCAAAACCGCCGGGCGGAAAACCCGTGCAGTGGGGACTGCTGCACGGGTTTTCCATAGAGCACAATTGTGCTAGTTTTCGGCCGGTTTTTCAGGCGGTCTAAAAAAAACCGCAAACCGGCTGAAAAACCGGCCGAAAACCCGTGCCGTGGAGGCATGCCCTATGGGTGCGTTCACACGGTAAAAGACAAAAACAGCTCTTTTTTGCCTCTCATTTCAAGCGGTTGTTGGACTGTTTTGACTGTTTTGTCACAAAACGTCTGTTTTTCGTCTGTTTTCGGTATTTGAACTGTTTTTGGTACTGTTTTTGTCCCAGTTTTCCCAGCGGTTTTTGGACTGTTTTTCAACCTCCAAAAACACACCCCACAATAGGTGGGATTATTCTTCACTTTTTTTTGCAAAAACCACCCAAAAACCGCATCACCGTCGGAAAAACCGTCCAAAAACCCTTGCCGTGGGGACATGCCCTAAGGGTGCGTTCCCACTGCAGAGGACAAATACCGGTCAGTTTACCCGGCCGGTATTTGTCCTGTTTTGCGGCCGTCTCCGCGATGAGCAGAAAAAAGATCTCCCCCTTCACATTCACAAGCACAGATTCCGTCCGAAAACCGGACGGAAGATTGTGCTTGTAGAATGTTTTGCGGGCGGACCGCGGGCGGAAAAACCGCCAGACGGAAAACCCGTGCAGTGGGGAATGCTGCGCGGGTTTTCCATAGAGCACCATTGTGCTGGTTTTCGTCCGGTTTTTCAGGCGGTCTGCAAAACCGCAAACCACCTGAAAAACCGGCCGAAAACCCGTGCAGTGGGGACATGCCCTAAGGGTATTTTCACACACTAGATAATAATCTATGTTTTTTGAGGCAGGAAAGCACTAAAGTAATTGTGTGCCATTGTCATTCAAACAGATTTGATTTGTTGGGCAACAACTAAAAAGTTAGTTACTCTTAGTTAATGTGTTGGAAGCCTGAAAAATGGGCAAGCCTCTGAGAGACTCCTGCAAAGTCTAAATTGTGATGGCTTAAGAACTACATATGTTAGAGTATCTCCAAAATGGCAAATCGTTTGGGATGTTTCCAGTATGCAGTTGCTCCAAATAAGAACAAATGGTAAATTGGCAACAGGGTCACGGGCATGTAAGGTTCATTGATGCATGGTAGGACTGATGGTTTACCCATCTGGGTTGTTCAGAAGAGCTACTGTGGCACAAATTGTCCCGAAAGTTAATGTTGGTTATGATGCTTTGGCAAAGCTTGGCTGTAAAACATAGGGTCCTTGTATTAATGTAGATGTTACTTTGACATGTAATACCGACCCAAATATTGCTGTAGATCAAGAAGTACCCTTCGTAGAAGCATTATCTATGAATGACAATGGCCTCATTCAGCAGGATAGTGCACCCTGCCACACTCACGTTCAAACAAACAAATGGACCAGCGAGACGCAAAGACGGGTATGAAGATAAAAACATCAAATATTCATGCCCATAGGCATAATATAAAAGTCTATGAACAGGTGACAAAGAAAAAACCACTAACGCTTAGACTACAAAAATCGCCGACGCGTTTCGCCACTTGCCTTAAGATCTGCAAAGTCTAATTGATGGCAAGATACATTATGTCTAGAGTCCAAATGGCAATGTTTGGATTTCAGTGCAGTTGCTCATAACATGTAATGCAACGGCAGGCAGTAGTCAATGCAGGTAGACTGAGTTTACCCTGGTTTAGAGAGCTCGTCACAATGTCCGAAAGAGGGTTGATGCTTTGCAAAGCTGCTTAAACATATCTTTATTATTAATGTTACTTGACATTAATCACCCAAATATGCTGTAGATCAAGAATATTCAGAACATTATTATGAATACAATGCTATCAGCAGGATATGACCTGTCACACTCACAATATTCAAACAGTTTGAACAAATGTAATGTGGTGAGAGATTGACCTGGCCAAACTCCCCAATCCATGGAGGCCCAGCTTGCAACTTACAGGATTTAAAGGATTTTACATTACAGTGGCAGATACCACAGCACTTCTCAATGTGTCAAAGCTGTTTTGATTGTAAAAGTGGAGGTATTTGGGGCAACGTTCCAGACAGGTAATTCTAATGTTACGGAGCATCAATGTGGGGGTTGAATATATATATTATATATATATATATATATAAATATATATATATATATATATATAGTATGGCCTTGCAAAAGTATTCGACCCCCTTGAACTTTTCAACTTTCTGCCGCATTTCAGGCTTCAATCATAAAGATATAAAGTTTTATTTTTTTGTGAAGAATCAACAACAAGTGGGACACAATTATGAAGTGGAACGAAATTTATTGGATGTTTTAAACTTTTGTAAAAAAAAACAAAAAACTGAGAAGTGGGCATGCAATATTATTCGGCCCCTTCACTTTCAGTGCAGCAAACTCACTCCAGAAGTTCAGTGAGGATCTCTGAATGATCCCATGTTGTCCTAAATGACTGATGATGATAAATATAATCCACCTGTGTGTAATCAAGTCTCCGTATAAATGCACCTATTCTGTGATAGTCTCAGGGTTCTGTTAAAAGCGGAGAGAGCATCATGAAGACCAAGGAACACACGAGGCAGGTCCGTGATACTGTTGTGGAGAAGTTTAAAGCCGGATTTGGATACAAAAAGATTTCCCAAACTTTAAACATCCCAAGGAGCATTGTGCAAGCAATCATATTGAAATGGAAGGAGTATCAGACCACTGCAAATCTACCAAGAGGGCCGTCCCTCTAAACTTTCATCTCAAACAAGGAGAAGACTGATCAGAGAAGCAGCCAAGAGGCCCATGATCACTCTGGATGAACTGCAGAGATCTACAGCTGAGGTGGGAGAGTTTGTCCATAGGACAACAATCAGTCGTACACTGCACAAATCTGGCCTTTATGGAAGAGTGGCAAGAAGAAAGCCATTTCTCAAAGATATCCATAAAAAGTCTTGTTTAAAGTGTGCCACAAGCCATCTGGGAGACACCAAACATGTGGAAGAAGATGCTCTGCTCAAATGAAACCGAACTCAAACTTTTTGGCCACAATGCAAAACAATATGTTTGGCGTAAAAGCAACACAGTTATCACCCTGAACACACCATCCCCACTGTCAAACATGGTGGTGGCAGTATCATGGTTTGGGCCTGATTTTCTTCAGCAGGGACAGGGAAGATAGTTAAAATTGATGGGAAGATGGATGGAGTCAAATACAGGACCATTCTGGAAGAAAACCTGTTGGAGTCTGCAAAAGACCTGAGACTGGGACGGATATTTATCTTCCAACAAGACAATGATCCCAAACATAAAGCAAAATCTACAAAAAAATGGTTCACAAATTAACGTATCCAGGTGTTAGAATGGCCAAGTCAAAGTCCAGACCTGAATCCAATCGAGAATCTGTGGAAAGAGCTGAAAACTGCTGTTCCCAAACGCTCTCCATCCAACCTCACTGAGCTGCAGCTGTTTTCCAGGGAAGAATGGGAAAGAATTTCAGTCTCTCGATGGGCAAAACTAGAGACATACCCCAAGCGACCTGCAGCTGTAATCGCAGCAGAAGGTGGCGCTACAAAGTATTAACTCAAGGGGGCCGAATAATATTGCACGCCCCCACTTTTCAGTTTTTTATTTTTTACAAAAGTTTAAAATATCCAATAAATTTCATTCCACTTCACAATTGTGTCTCACTTGTTGATTCTTCCCCAAAAAATTCAAATTTTATATCTTTATGTTTGAAGCCTGAAATGTGCAAAAGGTTGAAAAGTTCAAGGGGGCCGAATACTTTCACAAGGCAATGTATATATTAAATGTGATAGAACTGACTGATATTGACTGTGCAGTATTAGTGTAAATTAGGTATGAGGTATGACTCAATGTCAGATCCATAGTAGACAGAAGACGGGCAGCAGCAATTGCCAGAAACAACAGTCCTCACCACTGTAACAACTTCAACCCTACTTATTTATTTAGGGGGTGTGATAATACCACTCTTCTTGAAATTTCCTTTCCTGAAGTAGGTGGAAAGTTCCAGTGTGCTCCACTAAAACCTGGCTTCAAGCAGTATCATGGAACTTTGCTTCTGACAAAGCTAATAATGTGTAATATACATGAGTACAAAGCTTAGTAGCTACTGTACATTTAGGTTCAGTTTTGTTGGCCATAATTTTACTGTTTTTTAGTGGTATTAAGTAGCACTAGTCCAGGTCTGTGATGTTTGCTTCTAAGTCACTACCCTCAATGTGTTCACCCGTGGCAACAGATGACATCCAGACATGGTACCAAGGGAGCAGATGAGAGGCATAGTTGGGCAGGTAGTGGGTTGAGGCAGGCAGAGTTCCTGTTAGGTCTAAGACAAAGCCAAAGGTTAGGGCAGGCAGCAGATAGCTTGCAAGGTCAAAGGACAAACAAAGGTAAATGCCAGGAAACAATATTCAGAAATCGCTAGGTAATGCCTGGAAAAACCATCAAAGATCAGGCAAGGAAGTGAAGGGAGTGTCCCTCTAAATAGTCAATGGAGTTTTACTGTTGGAGGGGGAGCATCTTAGTGGTGTGCACTTGCCATTTAAATCAAAGAGGACCAGCGTGCATGCATACTAGGGAACAGCTGGAGTAGACATGGAGGGGCTGCATCAGCCAATGGGCAAAGAACGCAAAACATACAGACTGGATGCATAGAAATGTGATATGGACCGAGGAGCTCAGTTTCATTGTTTTTCTCACTTCCAGTCATGTGTATGTCTGGGTATCATGGATGAAGACTACAATGTTGACTGCCTGAGGGTGGGTTCCCACTACAGTAATCGCTACGTGGCAGTTATCTGTCGGTGTACCATGAAAAAAGGTACCCCACAAAGCAACTATAGTGACTCCATAGTGGATAACAGAGCAGACATAGCCCAGCATGGACTACGTTTTGCTCTATTTCCCGTTGCATATGCTTATTTTACAGGATGTGACAGAGTAGTCGACAATCAAATGAGTGTATGCGCTGGGAAAGAGAGCAGAACATAGTCCATGCTTGGCTATATCTCCTGTATTATCCCCTATGGGGCCGCCATGGCTGCTTTGCGGTATTCGCCGGGGTACCTTTTTTCAGGGATACCTACAACGTAGCGAATAACACAGTGTGAACCCACCCTTTAACTCACTGTCTAGAATGACTCGGGTTCTTGTATGATTGTATCTTGTTGGGTCTAATAGTCATCCTTGTAGGTTAATTAACAGCCCAAATGTATCTGGAAGTAAAGATAAAAAGCTGAAATGGAGTGGTGCAGAGGTAAGCAGTTGCGTCAGCGGTCACGGACGTGAGACTTGTGACAGCTGTAACTGGAAATCATGTTTTGGTGGATATTGTGAGCTAAACCAATGTTTAATTATCTTAAATAAGTGTCATTTCCTAATTGTCATTTTGCATCACCAGGTTTCCATGCTTTAAACTGGAGCGCCCTCAAACAATAGTTCAGGATAATAACAGGTGTTGCTACTATTATATATCACTGTGCAGTGCAGACATATGGGAACTCAATTAATAAGGTGTCAATTTCTTATCAACTGAGCGCTTCAGAAAATATATAAAACATCATTTAAAAAGGACCTGTCATACGTTTAGAAATGACATTCTTTGTGAAATAATAATTCTAGATATCTTTTCTTCGAACTCTGGGTCAGATTTATTAATAATGGTTTAAGTAAAGGCAACCTAAACTCTATAACACAAAGTCAAGCAGCACACATACAAACATAGAACTTGTGCCACATTGAAAATGCATTACTGCTTTGCTTTGTACATGCATGAAATGAAGGTTTTTAGCGCATCTTTTGATCAAACTGTCCTCTACCACATCAAGGTGACCTCGAGGTGGTCTCCTGACTCTAATGTCTCTCTCTGCTAAAGTCACCAAACATTTAGGGCAACATTCTCAGTGATTATAAGGACAAATTGCTGCCAGGTGGGGGGAGAGTACTTCCAAGATGGAGGCAGATTTCTGCAGCCACAACTGTGTGCACCAGTGCCTCTGCAAATTGCAGATGGAGTTGCTGGCTAATTCTGTTTTTTTTCTTGCAAAGCTAGCCTACAACTAGAAGCGCTAGACTGAATATGCACCAAACTTGTAACTGAGGTGCAAACTGATAAATTAAGTGTATTTTGGTGCATGTGACCATTCCTGGGGTGATACAACTTTGACTGATATTTTTAGCTTAAAAACTGGTATATGTCATTATTGAAGTTGACTCAACAAAGCCCTGTCCATATTCTTAGTATATGACCCAAATCACAACTTATTTTTGCACACAAGTAAATAGAATGCTGTGAATCCCAAATGTAAAAATTTTAATCAGAAGTGATGAAGTATTAAAGGGGTTGTCTCGCTACAAGGATTGCTTTTTATGTTAAAGATCTTGCAAAAACAAGTCACTTTACAATATATGTCCATTAACAGTGTCCTACCTATTCCTAGATATCCCCTCTTGCATGGTCTGCATCAGCTCCTCAGCTTGCTATAGCTACAGATCTGTTTGACCTCTCCTGATAGGCTGCCAGCAGGCCCGCCATTAGGACCGTACCAGGCCCGGCCAGTCTGTGAGGCAAGGGGGGGGGCCGCCGCCACCGGCAGGTACCGCCCCCTTGCTTCATAGTAATAGTACAGAGAACAGGTCATAGGCCTGTTCTCTGTACCATGATGAGTGTGGCGCCTCCGCCGCTGTGTATGGCTGGGGCCCGGCGCTGCTGAGGGGGGCCCGCGCTGCAGGTCCGGTCACAGCTGATTTTAATGATATGCACTTACTCCTCGTGTGTGCTGTGACCGGAGCAGTCGGGCCCTCCTCTTTCTCTGCTGGCAACAGGACAACTGATTTGTGACACTAGGCATCGGAGGGCCGGTGCTTAGGGCAGCACGTGTTGACAGTAACACACAATTTTTTTTTTCAACCCTCTGACTCCGGCCCTAATGTTTCCAAAGAAAACTGGTTTTAATGAGGGGGGACACGGACCAGGGCTGTTGTCATGGAATTCAGCGGCATCAGCAGGAGGACGGGACCCTGACTGAGGAGCAGCTTTTCTTCCTGCCTGTCAGCGCTGTATAGTCTGATAGCTGAGGAGCCGAACTGACTGTGAACGGGGTGACACCGAGGCTGACCAGTCACTCCTCAGCTGCAGGCTCACCTAGAAGTATGTGCATTATGCACAGCAGGTTACTAGCAGCACATGACAGAGCAGGGGGAAGAAGAGGCAGCGCTTCTTACAAACATGAGGAGGAGGAGGGCACAGACGCTTCCCCCAGCCGTCGGGTCGGAGGAGGGGAAGGACTTGCAGCACAGCCGTGTCTACATAAGGTCAGGAGCAGATAACGCTGTCCAGTCTTGCTGTGCTGTGCCCCTCTCCTGATGTGCTGTGCCCCTCTCCTGATGTGCTGTGCCCCTCTCCCGATGTGCTGTGCCCCTCTCTTGCTGTGATGTGCCCCTCTCTTGCTGTGCTGTGCCCCTCTCCTGATGTGCTGTGCCCCTCTCTTGCTGTGCCCCTCTCTTGCTGCGCGGTGCCCCTCTCTTGCTGCGCTGTGCCCCTCTCCTGATGTGCTGTGCCTCTCTCTTGCTGCGCTGTGTCCCTCTCTTGCTGTGCTGTGCCCCTCTCTTGCTGCGCTGTGCCCCTCTCTTGCTGCGCTGTGCCCCTCTCTTGCTGTGCTGTGCCCCTTTCTTGCTGTGATGTGCCCCTCTCCTGATGTGCTGTGCCCCTCTCTTGCTGCGCTGTGCCCCTCTCTTGCTGCGCTGTGCCCCTCTCCTGATGTGCTGTGCCCCTCTCTTGCTGCGCTGTGCCCCTCTCTTGCTGCGCTGTGCCCCTCTCTTGCTGTGATGTGTCCCTCCTTGCTGCCCCTGTGCCCAGCGGGAGGTGCCCTCGACTTGATGCGGGGAGAGGCCCTTTTTACAACTGTGGGGGTGTGCCGCCTTCCCCGCCGCCGCGGTCGAGGAGGGGGCTTGAGCCCCTTTCTTGCCGGAAGATACCCCAGTCTTGATGTGCTGTTCCCCTCTCCTGATGTGCTGTGCCCCTCTCTTGCTGTGCCCCTCTCTTGCTGTGCTGTGCCCCTCTCTTGCTGTGCCCCTCTCTTGCTGTGCTGTGCCCCTCTCCTGCTGTGCTGTGCCCCTCTCCTGATGTGCTGTGCCCCTCTCCTGATGTGCTGTGCCCCTCTCTTGCTGTGCTGTGCCCCTCTCTTGCTGTGCTGTGCCCCTCTCTTGCTGCGCTGTGCCCCTCTCTTGCTGCGCTGTGCCCCTCTCTTGCTGCGCTGTGCCCCTCTCTTGCTGCGCTGTGTCCCTCTCTTGCTGCGCTGTGCCCCTCTCTTGCTGTGCTGTGCCCCTCTCTTGCTGTGCTGTGCCCCTCTCTTGCTGTGATGTGCCCCTCTCCTGATGTGCTGTGCCCCGCTCTTGCTGCGCTGTGCCCCTCTCTTGCTGCGCTGTGCCCCTCTCTTGCTGCGCTGTGCCCCTCTCTTGCTGCGCTGTGCCCCTCTCTTGCTGCGCTGTGCCCCTCTCTTGCTGTGCTGTGCCCCTCTCTTGCTGCGCTGTGCCCCTCTCTTGCTGCGCTGTGCCCCTCTCTTGCTTGTCTTTGCTGTGCTGTGCCCTCTCTTGCTGGGCCTGTGCCCCTCTCCTGATGTGCTGTGCCCCTCTCTTGCTGTGCTGTGTCCCTCTCTTGCTGCGCTGTGCCCCTCTCTTGCTGCGCTGTGCCCCTCTCCTGATGTGCTGTGTCCCTCTCTTGCTGTGCTGTGCCCCTCTCCTGATGTGCTGTGCCCCTCTCTTGATGTGCTGTGTCCCTCTCTTGCTGCGCTGTGCCCCTCTCTTGCTGCGCTGTGCCCCTCTCTTGATGTGCTGTGACCCTCTCTTGATGTGCTGTGACCCGCTCTTGCTGTGATGTTCCCCTCTTCTGCTGTTGTGCCCCTCTCTTGCTGTGCTGTGCCCCTCTCTTGCTGCGCTGTGCCCCTCTCCTGATGTGCTGTGTCCCTCTCTTGCTGCGCTGTGCCCCTCTCTTGCTGTGCTGTGCCCCTCTCTTGCTGCGCTGTGCCCCTCTCTTGCTGTGCTGTGCCCCTCTCTTGCTGCGCTGTGCCCCTCTCCTGATGTGCTGTGTCCCTCTCTTGCTGTGCTGTGTCCCTCTCTTGCTGTGCTGTGCCCCTCTCTTGCTGCGCTGTGCCCCTCTCTTGCTGTGCTGTGTCCCTCTCTTGCTGCGCTGTGCCCCTCTCTTGCTGTGCTGTGTCCCTCTCTTGATGTGCTGTGTCCCTCTTTTGCTGCGCTGCGCCCCTCTCTTGCTGCGCTGTGCCCCTCTCTTGCTGTGCTGTGCCCCTTTATTGCTGTGATGTGCCCCTCTCCTTGATGTGCCCCTCTTGCCGCTCTTGCCCCCTTTTGCTGTGCCCCTCTCTTGCTGCGCTGTGCCCCTCTCTTGCTGCGCTGTGCCCCTCTCTTGCTGCGCTGTGCCCCTCTCTTTGGCTGTGTTTGCTGGCTTTGCCCCTCTCTTGCTGCGATGTGCCCCTCTCTTGCTGTGCTGTGCCCCTCTCTTGCTGTGCTGTGCCCGTCGTTCTGTGCTGTGCCCTTTTGCTGTGCCCCTCTCTTGCTGTGCTGTGCCCCTCTCTTGTGCGCTGTGCCCCTCTCTTGCTGCGCTGTGTTTTCTGGTGTCCCTCTCTTGCTGCGCTGTGCCCTCTCTCCTGCCCCTTTTTGTGCTGTGCCCTCTCTTGCTGTGCTGTGCCCTCTCTTCTTGCTGTGTCCCTTGCTGTTGCCCCTTCTTGCTGTGCTGTGTCCCTCTCTTCTGCTGTGCTTTGGCTGTGCCCCTCTTTCCTGATTGCTGTGGCCCCTCTTGCTGTGCTGTGTCCCTCTCCTATTGCTGTGTCCTGTGTGCCCCTCTCTTGCTGCGCTGTGCCCCTCTCCTGATGTGCTGTGTCCCTCTCTTGCTGCGATGTGCCCCTCTCTTGCTGTGTCCCCTGTGGTCCCTCTCTTGCTGCGCTGTGCCCCTCCTGTGTTGCGCTGTGCCCTCCCTCTCTTGCTGTGTGCTGTGCCCCTCTCTTTGCTTTCGCGCTGTGCCCTCTCTTGCTGTGCTGTGCCCCCTTTCTTGCTGTGTGTGGCCCCTCTCTGCTGTTTTCTCGTGCCCTCTCTTGCTGCGCTGTGCCCCTCTCTTGCTGCGCTGTGCCCCTCTCTTTGGGTTTTTGCTGTGCCCCCCTTTCTTGCTTGTGATGTGGCCCCTCTCTCTGATGTTTTGCTGTGGCCCCTCTCTTGCTGCGCTGTGCCCCTCTCTTGCTGCGCTGTGCCCTCTACTCTTGTTGCGCTGTGACCTCTCTCTTTGCTGGTCCTTTTGGCCCCTCTCTTGCTGCGCTGTGTGCCCCTCTCTTGCCTGTGCCCCCTTTTGTTCCCTCTTTCTTGCTTGCACTGTGCCCCTCTCTTGCTGGGGGCTCTGTTGGCTCCCTCTCTTGCTGTGCTGTGCCCCTCTCTTGCTGCGCTGTGCCCCTCTCTTGCTGTGCTGTGTTCGCTCTCTTCTTGCTGCCCGCACTGTGCCCCTCTCTTGCTGCGCTGTGCCCCTCTCTTTGCGCTGTGCTGCTGTGCCCCTCTTCGCTTCTCTGCGCCCGTGCCCCTCTCTCGCTTGGCTTGGCTGTGCCCTCTCCTTGCCCCTTGGCTTGTTTCCCCTCTCTTGCTTGCTTGCCCTCGCTGGCTGTGCTCCTTTCTCTTGCTTGGGCTGTGCCCCTCTCTTGCTGCGCTGTGCCCCTCTCTTGCTGCGCTGTGCCCCTCTCTTGCTATCAGTGGGATGCAGGAGTTTATTTTTTCCAACTGTTTTGATATCTATGATGCAACAGGGTGTCACTTCTGAACGGGGATGTCACCGCTGTGGCATCTGATTGGCTGCAGCAGTCATGTGCCACTAGGTGACTTGACTTTTCGAAAGTGACAGCGTGTCAACAGAAGACAGGGGAGATTTTACTTGGGCACCAGGACCCTCAGAAATAACTTTTTAATGAGGCGGACGACCTCTTTAAGGTTTATTTATACAAGACTGGACCCACCATTTCACCCTTAAAACTGCAGCCATTTTTGGTAACATTAAGTTGGTTTTTAATCCCCACTTTCCAAGCGCTGTAGCTTTTTCATCATTGTTTGAGATAGCAATGCAAGGTTTTGTTTTTGGAGAATATACTGTAGTTTTCTTTGGTATTATTTTGGGTTACATTTCACTTTATATTTTGTTTTACCTTAGATGGGATGAACAAAAACAGCAAATTTTAGCATTGTTTTTATTTATTTTTTACAGCGTTTATCATGTGCTACAAAAAAAGTTTTTTATGCATAGGTTGTTGTACACATGCTGATTTTTTTATTTTATTTCTTACCCTAATATTTTTTCATTTTTTATTTATTTTTTTGGCAAAGTTGCATTTTTTTTTTTGCAGGGGTTGCTTGTCGGGTTTGGTGGCAATTAGGGGGCGTGGTTTGCAGGGGGGCCCAGGCGCTTCAGCTGTATGGGGCCCTGAAATTTCTGTTGGCGGCCCTGGCTGCCAGCACTGGTTGCTATAGCTACAGACCTGGTTTGTACTGCAGCCTAGTAGAAGCCAGTAAACACACCCCTGAATTCAAAGTGAAACCAAGAAAACAGGACTGAGATAAGATGAATCAATGTAGTGAGACAATCTCTTTAAGAGAAACGCCTGTCGGGGTGCGTATCCTTACTCCTGCCCATATTTTTTCTACTTTGCTCAGGTATTTATACTATACATATATATACCTTATTTACACTAAAGCATGGGTATAGACTGTCTGTCCTTTTTGATGTTTGGGCTGTTGTAAGCACACGCTTTGGTGCAGTGTTATTGCCATTATTTTTTATGTATTTTAAATTATTGCATAATTTGCATAAAGATTGATTCTATTTTTGAACGTTGTGTTGTGGTCAGGTATTTTTAGGTGCACAATATTGGTTCTTCTGACCACTTGTTTTTCTTTGCAATTAGCCCATATTGAACTATAGGTGTGTGTGAAAAGAAACCACCTTAATAAATCTTCCCTTCCGTGTCATGCTGTTCTTGCAGGTATATGAATAAAATGACAACTAGATTTTACCTTGTCAAAAGGGTGTGTCTGTGAACCCTCTGACTCTGTCCGATGTCAATGTCAATGTAAGAAGGCACAAGCAGAACGGTGACAGTTTTTAATTTATTTCCACATTTCCATGACGAATATTAGATGATCACCATAATGCAGTATCTAAGATAAAGTACAAATATTTACTAAGACACGTGTCAGAAAAATAAAAGTTTTCCCTTTAAGGATGCATCTTTGTAGCCTTCCGCTGTTTGTTGGGGCATATTTAGGATAATAGGTAGGTGAAGATGTTTGGGTGGGTTTAATAAGTTGAGGACAACAACAGGTCATTGGCAGATTGGAGAGTGCTGGTAGGGTGTTAATGATGAAAGAACAGATGTACAGTGGAGAAAGGCAGCCTACTGAAGAGACTGTAGTTGAGAACCAGAAATTTGAAGTATATTCTGAAAACAGCTAATGGATAGCAAAGAAAAGTAGCACAGCTAAATCATTTAATGAAAAGATTTAACCACATTCCATACACATTAAGGTGGAGCCAGTCTTCTTTAAACCATGCACTTCCACAGCCACAGCCAGCTTTAGAATCACACACGTTGTTCAGACTGTGGGCAGGTCTATAGCAGTGGTTGACACATCAGCTCTGCTGTTCTTAGCTATTCCTGTTACACTGACATGAGTGCAAGAGATATACTAAGGGTGTTTACATAGCTAAATGAGAGGCTTCAACATCTGTTACTAGAAATAAGACTCTGCAGGAGGTGACTCACCATTGACGGACTGAATGAGTTATGTAAGCTTAGAGCAATGAAAGAAAAAAGAGAGCAGGTAGAGGTGGGGGAAAGAGATTGTCGTAAACAGAAACTGATGTGGTCTAAGAGGGAACAAAGTCTTCTTTATCTCCTGACCAAAGAAAAATCAACAAAACAAAGTATTTATAAAAAGTCTTCAATTATCTGTCCCTACATGTTAAAAGTCAATCATTGTAGTGAGAAAACTCCTTTAAAGGGGTTGTATCATTTCATTAAATGGTCTTCAGAATAAGGGGACAGTGAAAACAAGCAACTTTCCAATTGGATGTCATTTCCAAAGCTGTCTTGTTTTCACAGTGTCCCTTATCTTCGTTTTGTGTAAACACTCTTCCCCAGTGCTGGTCGGATCCCACCTCTTTGCATTTCATTGGCTGCCGGCTCTACTAATTTACATTCTATTCGGCCCCCGGTCGTATTCACTGGAGCACGCATTCCTGCCTCTCTCACTCAGAATAAGGGGCCGGCAACAATTTCACTCTATTCTATTCACTACTCAGTGGCACTGCAGCTGCTTCTACAATCAGAAAACAGCAGAATTGTGCCTCGGTGCCTAATGCTCCTGCGTATAAGGGGCCGACATCATTTCACTTTGCACGGCCACCAGCTCCTCAGTGACACTGCAGCTGCTTCTATAATCAGAACACAGCAGAATTGTGCCTCGATGTGTTATGCTCCTCCATAGAAGGGAGACGGATCTGTGCTCTGGAGGCGTTCATAGAAGACTGGATTCAACTGTAACAAACCTCCAGCTGTGAGAGGAGAAGAGATCAGTGCTCTGAGTTCATAGAAGACTGTCTAGATTGAATGCAGGCCTGTGGTATGTAAACAGTTCTTACAAAATAAGACTGCATAGGGAGAGGACAGTGACATATGGACTCAGAGAGGGGGGGGGAAACACACTGACTCGGGAGCGAGCATGAACAGTGAAGGGGGGATGATGTCATCCTGCTTCAGTTAAGAAATACCCAGCTGGGAGGGGGAAAAACGCCTCTGCATTTTAGGAACTAAGAGAATCAAGCTTCAAGAAAACATCCGAACTGATGAAGCGATACATCCTCTTTAAGGATAATTAATTAATATTCGACATTGTTAAAGGAAATAATCTTAATAAGGACAGGTAAAGAAATGTCAATAATGTGGGAAACAGCAGATAACAGAGACATTTCGAGAATCACGACACATTGCCAGGCACTGAATGTTAGACATAGAAGCAGGGAGCATTGTCATGGAGACTGTATAGAGTAGGGGTGTCAAACTCAAGGCCCGCTGGCCAAATGCAGCTCTACATCACTTTTTGTGGCCTGAAAGACACAGTGAGTAGAGTTGGACACTGTCCAAACATAGAAGTACCAACTCTCCCATTTTATCAGAGGACGCAGCCAGTTCTTGACAGAAGTGCCACTGTCAGCATAGGGAGCAGATGCCACTTTGGATACAGAGCTCTGGCAAGCAATTTAGTATCACAGCTATGACAGCCCTAACCAGACATTAGCGATCCTTTCTGGTTGTAAGATTGGTGCTAATCCCTTTCAGCAATTTAGCACCAACCTTAAGGAATATCTTGGCCTTTTACACGGCCCACTAAGGCCCTTTGAGGGCAACCATAATGCTGTTGTGGCCCGTAGTGATAACTGAGTAAATGGAGTGTCAGGAATGTGTGTGATGGAGGGGATTGTAATTAGGGATTCTGGTAGGCCTGCCTAAGGGGCCGTTCACATGGCGTTTTGGGATAAGATTTTGGATCCGTGTTGGATCCGAAAATCGCATCCCAAAACGCTGCGTCGATCGGATCCAACACGCAGCATTGTTTTTGGATGTGTGTTGGATGCAGCAGGATCGCACCCTATAGTTTAAAATCGGGCTCCTGCTGTGTCTTTCGGACCAGAATTGACATGTCAATTCTTGGGACGGATCTGAAAGACGGATCCGAAAGACACAGTGAGACACACATCGGCAATCACTCGTCTGAACACCGATGTGTGTCTCATATTAAAAGCAATGTAAATCACCTTGTACATTATTGGATACATGTTTGGGTCCATTTGGGGTCCGACAGACAGATCCAAACACACATCTAAAAGCGCATGTTCACACGGACTCAACACGCCATGTGAACATACCCTAAAAAGATGTATGAAAGCTATGAGTGTTGTGAGTTAATTGAATTTTACAGGATCACACATTCAGATGATGGAAGAATTTAATCTAAAATCATCATCAGTCCAGTTAGGAGGGTTGACAGAGATGAGGAAGGAGATTTAGAGGGCAGCACTGTAGACAGCTTTATGGGTGAGAAGAGGGATTAGTTTAAACTGTATTCTGTACTGAATGGGCAACTAGTGCAAAGTTAAAGCACAGGGTAGAGGCATCAGTATAGCGGCTGGAAAGAAAGATGAACTGGCTGCTGCATTCAGGACAGATTGGAGAGGGGAGAGTTTAGTGGAAAGAAGACCAATAAGCAAGAAGTTACAGTAGAAGTAATACTTTTAAGGGGGAGTAGCTCCATTATAAGGACACATGGATCATCCTACAATCGCTTATTTTTTGGGTTTGTACAGAGAAACACAAAACCTTTGCTTACCTTTGAATGAGATTGGAGAAAAGTTGGAGGTTCTAAAACATGCATTATTATGGTCCAATACATCTTCTGAGTAACAGGGTACCTATGATGTAGACTTAGGTTCTTACTGTGCTTCCAATAACAAAGGTATTTGTAATTCTTTTCTATTGGATTCCATATGACAGAAGAATTATCACAGCATGCTTGTATTACAGAGATCATTTCTGATAATGTTTATGTTCATTTATGTGCATTTACCGTGTTTCCGTGTGTCTTCTTAGCAAATACATAACTGCCCCCAAGCTGATATGACAATTTAAGCTCTTACTTTAGTGTGTTTCATTATCATGTAGGTCAAGGGGCATAATTTCAGACCCTGTGCTACAATTAGTGGCATTTTCCTTCCCTGAGGCCGTTGTCAGAGAGGAACAATAGTGTATTATACAACAGAGCTATAATCAAAAGTACACAAAAGGGTTGTCCTCTTGTAATTGTTTTACGGAAGCCATGAAGTGAGACCCTGCTTCGGAAACCTCAGCCGGAGAATATGGGTGGTGAGCAAAACAATATAAAGCTATGTATTACATAACAGAAACATAATCAACATATGAAGAAAAACACTTTATTATAAGAACCCAGTTTAGCATTTTCTTCTTTTTGTTCTTTTTTGTCGAACCTTTTCTTTTAACATTTTTCTCTGTAAAAGTGGTTGCCCCATCTTGTAACTCCTGCTACAAGCCAGGCTCAAAGAATGGGTAGATGGGAGCACTTGTTTCCTCATTTATTTCTGTGTAAGTTTTTATATACAACAGAGCAAGTGTGCTCGGCTATATTTGGAACTCGCATAGAAATGAATTAGAATATTTGCACAAGAGCAGCCATCTCTCTATTCTTTAAGGCTGGCTCGTAGCAGGAGTTACAAGACAGCACAACCACTTTTTACAAAAAAAAGGCGAAAATATTCGCTCTTCTTGAATAGCTGTAAGGTCATACAAATGGGGGTAGGAGTGAATTGTCCATTAGGGCCTTACAAGAACCACCTTGTAGAGGAATGGTGCATTAATATAAAAGCAGGTGAACAAGGTGTAAGGTGACTTTACTCAAACTGGCACTGAAGCTTGCTGTTTTCAAAAGACACAAATCGTAGATCCAACAAGTTCAGTTGGTCGGTCGTTGGCAACTGCTGCTTTATGGATATTTATACTTGGGTTAAATTCCCACTGTCCTTCTGACAGTTATCCTGCACACATTTCCTGACATATATGACAGTCACCAGGAGGCTCTCCCTTTTAATCCCTGTTGTCTCATATATAACCTGCAAAGCTCTTGGATGCCAAAAGGCCAAAAAAATATCAAACTGAGTCACAGTAAAAAAAAATCTTTTATTTTAAATTTTTATTAGAATAATACATATTAAAATATATTAAAAAGTAAAAAAAACATGATGGACAAATAGGAACAGAAACATTTGGCACTAAATCATGATCAAGATAATATAGAATGAAAGTTAATATATAGACCAAAGCGATGGCAAAAAAAATCAATCAAATACAAAGAACAAAGGTACAAAAAGTAAAGAATAATAATATAAGAAGAATACTAGTAAGGGGAAGAAAAAAAAAGGAGTAAAGTGCTTAACCAGTGTCAATAACCAACAATATAGTCAATTCAATACATAATACAGTGATACATATACAATGGTATGCAAAAATCTAAAGTACTAATGCTTAATAATAAATTAAATACTAAAATGACACAGTACCATGAATCAAAAATTAAACATGGTATATACAAAAGTCTAAAGTGCCAATGCTTAGTGATAAACAAAATTATAGGTAATAAGGTAACACAGTGCCATAAATGAATCACAGTATTCGGTCAAAACATGATTAGAAATACCCACTGCAGAAAATCCACCGCGCACTCTGCTTCGTCAAGGAATACAGAAATGAATAGCAAGGAGAGTTATAACTACATGGCAATAAAGCAGGGACCAATAGAATAAGATGATGGCAGCTGAATTACCTTAAATCTTAATTATTTCTCCGTGCACGCAGAGTTCAATCAACAGCCGCCCGTCAGGAAGTTGTCGTGGCGAAACAGGATGTTGTCATTAGTTACATGGTCAGAGCCATCCTGGTACTCTAGTGAATAAAACCTTGGGCGCATACTATAAGGAATAGCAAATGCTCACCCATATATACCACCCGCATGCGTAATAATGAAACGGCATTAAGCCACAACAATGGAATATATGGTTGAAGCAAAAAGTTTTAAAAAATATAAAAAAAAATTATAATGCAAAAAAAGTGAGAAAGAATGAATTAAAAGATGGCAATTGGTAATAAAAATATCTATGTGAAAAAATATGAAACTGGCAGGTGTGTAAAAAACTAAAAGAAATCACAATTAATGAAGTGTTAAAGGTTTAGTCAGTTTAGTGGTGCCCTAACAGGGGTGGTATCAGAAAAGCTCAGTCCCTATCTGGTCAGGGCTCATGGCACCCTCACACAGCAATGGTGCCAGTTCAGCTGCTCATGTTTCTCTACTCAGTCAGAAACGCACTATAGCTCAGTCTCTGAACCAGGCCATTTATTAGCTCAGTAGTGTCTAAAGTAGACCTTGTGGCATTCTGTCACCGCCACGAGTATTTAGTGTCTCGCCAGTCTTTCTGCTTGAGGCATTGGCCCAACAACAACCTCTAGTTTTATTATGTCACTAACTAGCTCTTTACTTTTGGTTACACACATGCATTGTCACCCAAGTTGCCAGTCCCTTCAGGTCTTCTCCTGTGTGTAATAACAGTAGCGTGGTATCCATTCCAGAATTTTCCCACCACCATTCTGCATATAAACGTGGCAACATTTACAACTGCCAAATAAAGCAGCCACCGCCAAGAATAATGCAAAACTAAAAGCACAGCAAAAATCCTGCAGAAAACTGAGGGCACAAAGCGTATTTACTATCTGGCATATTTCCATCTGTCAGATATCATGTGTGTCTTTTTTACAGTGGTCTTTACAGCCATAGAAGTCTATATCATAGTAGTATATAGAATATACTAAATGTCACAAATGCTGGGTGGCAATGTGATCCACATGACTTGTCATATGTGAGTTCAAATAATGATGCAGTCCATCCTAGAAGCTAAGCTTTGCTATGGATAAAAGGCAAGCGATGGCCAGGGTAGTTGTGTTCTTTGGTTCATTTTACAATTTATTCTTAAATATACTGACTCTAAGTTAGAGACTTAAAGGGGTTGTCTCACGACTGGATTTCATCCTACCTTGGTGCTGTCCTAAGAGCTGTAGTTTTGAAATCATGGGCGGGAGCCACATGGCTTCTGGAGTCCTCTCCCCCTCCCTTCATCTAGGTGTACCTCATGCTGCTGCGCTCGCTCACCGTGCTACAGCATTGGAAGGGAGAACATCTCAGATCACAGAGTTCTCTTTCCCCTGCTGCTCACCATTCAATAGTATCCACCGTGTACACAGCACATATTTCTCTCCCCATACATCCATACATGTATGCCAGGGGTTCCAGCACAGGGAATTGGCAGGGGGAAGCGATTCAAATAATCTCTGATGTGTTGTATTTGCATGGAGTTATCTCAGTGCTACATCTGTCTGTGTCTGCTTAATTACTATTCACTGACTGTTGACTATTTCCTGCCTGAATCATTCACTTCAGCAGTGAGCTGGTTAGGTAACAGGAGAGTGAATGCTAATTAGGCTGACTCAGAGCTGAATGAGATGGGCAGGAAATAGTTAACAGCAGTGAATAATAATTAGGCTGAGACACAGATAAGGCAGCAGAGGAAACTGACAGGGGTGCTAGTATGCCTGCTCTAAATTACTGACTGTGCCGCCGGCAGGGGCGAGGACAGAGAGAGAAAGGACAGGAGATAGTTAAACTTTCGTGCTCGCTCCCGACGCGACCTGTTGTGATTAAGATGCCGGGGATACCAGCCCATCAGGGAGAACAAGCAGGTCGGTGACTATTTGAGACCTCAGCGCCTCTGAAGCCCCCTAAAAACAAGTTATCTAGAAATCAGTAGGAGATTTGTTATTGACATATATGTCAAACTTGCTTGTTTTTTGAAGATCTTTAATTTGAATGACAATCTTTGTGGTGAGATAACCCCTTAAAGAGGTTGTCTCATTTCAAAAGTTTCATAGGATACATGAATGAAATAATTCTGCTTTGCTCTGTCACTTCCTGGTCAAGCTGTCTGTAATTAGCATATGAGCTCCCTGTATTCAGGCTTCTCTGTTTATTATGTTTATTAGTCTAGATTACCTAAATTATCTTCTCTGAGGTCCAGATAAGCTTCTGAGCTAATGTAAACAGTAGAGTAATTAGTCTTTTGTCTGAAAGATCAGATAACACACAAGCTCTCACTGCTGGCCTGGCCTGACCTGTGGGATGACATAACTCCCTGCTATCAGATAAAACAAACAGCAAGGGAGAAGGAGTACACAGGTCGGTCACTTGGGAAACCTGAAAGCTCTCAGAAGGTGATAATATTATTTGTAGCTCCTTAACAAAAAAAAGATGAACAAAGCAATATATTTGGAAAACGTCTTCATTTGGTGTTCCCTACATTTTGAAAACTATTCTTTGTAGTGAAACAACCCCTTTAAACTCGACTATCCTGTTCCACAAATAAAACACATGTGGCATAAAACAGGCCAAATATATTTAGACGAACTTTATCCACCCGGCATCGGCTGGTTCATGTTTAGAACCCCACCTAATGGCAATGAGTAGTTCCTTTTCTGGAAGGCTTGGTGGGACAATGTATTAGGCCCCATTCACATAGCTTTTCTGGTCCGCCGGTCCACAGTGAGAAATTTATCCTGATATACTGTACACAATGCCAGGGTAATAGAATTCTATAGAATAAACATAATCCAACTTGAACTATGTTTGCCCTATTTACAAAATGTATACTGTTTCTGCATCTGTCACAAAAGTGTGGCAAACCATTCTTTTCTGTCCTATCTACAAAACATATATGTAAATAGCGCAAACATAGTCCAATTTGGATCGTTTTTGCCCTTCAGAACTATATGTCCCTGTCACGGTATCACTCTGGATACATGTTATGAGGGATACAATGCCCAGGGACAAGAAACGTTATGTAAGTAGAGCTTTACATGATTGGTTATTTATGTGAATTGGCACTATATACTACAACCTACCTGTATAACACAGCTAGACTGCAATGGTCAGGGTGTCAGGGTTTTCAGTGACTCAACCACCGGTGTCCATCTGTTTGTTGACAAACGTAGACAGCACAATCAGCATTTATCACAGTGTCTCAAGGTCTATGGCAAGGAACAAAACCTTTTCTAACCTGAACTGTTAGGGACACTAGGTGGTTTATATACACCCAAGGAAATGGCCTTACTGGTCCTCTATTTCACTTTATCTAATGGGCCCAGATTGGTAAACGTGAACTGTTCCTCAAAAGCACTAAAACAGGTAATGCAATGTTAGAATCCATCTTTTCTATACTCAAAGGTCCATTCAGTATATTTAGCTGCACAGCTTCTGAATGTATTAAGCTATTTGCGGTTATTCATTTTCTACTTTGTTCAATATTACACTGAGGAACAAACTGAAAATAGTTTTTTCACTCCAAACACACTTGTCACAGTTCTTGATCATAAGTTTTGCCTGGGTGAAGCTTGAACGAGTCAATGTTGAAGGGCCTACTAGTATTAAAACAACATATATCAAGACAAACTTGTGTCTTACTTTAAAATCACGGAATAATGATAGTCAGGAGGAATTTCCTAGCCATTTCCCGGATTTGAGAGGTAAGTAAAAAAACAATTTAACATGGAAGGCTGAATTGTATTGGAAAGATGCATTTTGTGACCAACCACTGGTCTAGATTTGTCCTCCTGTTTTACACTTCTCACTGACATCTTGACATCTTGCATTACATCTACCAGATTTCATAAAAATATGTATATGCAAAGGAGATCCAATTAGATTAGAAAGGGTTAACCCATGTGGACAGGCCTTTTTAACTCCCCAGCCTCCCTGATATTGACCTAAGGTCTGCGGATAACCTACCCAGATCAGTTGTTGGACATTCTAGATCCTTAGAGATACAGATAAAGCAATGTAGCACTGACAGGTCATCTGAGCATCAGAGAAATCAATGGGTTGTGTGAGATTTCAAATACAAGGCTGCTTACTTCCAGAAACAGCACTACTTATGTACATAGGCTGGTACTGCAGGTCAGTCCAGTTAAGACTGGTAAAGCTGGCAAAGAGCACAGGAAACAGCTTTTATCTTCTTACCCCATACCTGCCGCATGGTCAAAACATTCTTTATTACTTTAATTTTCAGCGCCATTTTCTGCGACCAATAACTTTTTTTCCCCACCTATGGACCAGATTGAGGGCTCATTTTTTGCACTCTGAAGTGTAGATTTTATTGGTACCATTTTGGGATACATATGACTTCATGATCACTTTATATTCCAATTTTTGAGGTATATGAAACTTCAAAAAAAACACAATTTTATTGTTTGGATTTTTCTTTCTTTTGTGTTACACAGCATACAGGATAAATGATGTTATATTTTTGTAGATCAGACTTTTACAGACATGGCGATACCAATTATGTGTAACTTTTTATATTTTTTATTTGCAAAACAGCAAAATTTTTAATATTTTATCTTAAACTTTTTTAAATTTTAACATTTGTACTTGTAGATCCCCTAGGATACTTAACACCTAGTGGTTTTTATTGCTTATAAGCCCTTCTGTATAACGTTGATAATGCAGAAGGGTGCACCAAGATGGCGGTTCTATTACTTCCACATGAAGTAACGGTAGATGCAAGGTATCTATGAAAGTCTTCATTAGGTATCCAGCTCCCATGGTAATCACTCGGCATCCCACTTTCATCGTAGGGGAGGGAGGGGTTGATTGGATTGAGGAGCCATGCGCAGCATCATTCCTTATTCATTTAGACAACACATCCGCAATCGCCACATTATCTAAATGGTTAAACAGCAAGGAATGGAGCCAGCTCTGATCCTTGCTGTTAGTGGCGGGTGTCAGCTGTAATTAACAGCAAGCACGCGCTGTGTATAAAGCCCACTCCATAGCTCCTTACCAGCATGATGACATAAGTTTGCAACACATAAATAGGATGTGCCAACAAAGTATGATAGATGTGGGTCCCACCTCTGGGACTCGGATCTATCTTGAGAACACGCCCCCAAAACCTTTGCCTCAGAATGAATGAGTCATTTAAGCTTATACATGACTCTCCATTCTTTTCTATGAGAGTTCTGAGTACAGCTGACTTTTCCGAGACAGGTGCAGGTCCCAGATGTGAGACCCACAACTATATCACTTTGATATGATATCAATAGAATGAGTGTATGGGAACACCACTTTCATTTGAAAAGTATGAGCTTCCAACAGATGTGCATGGAAAAATTAGTTAAATTCTCTCTCAGCCATTGAAGCACCATGTATAGTGTTTGATCGAACCGTTCGAGAAAAGTTAAGTTCGAGTTGAATTACTCGGGTTTTTAGAACGCGAACTGAACCAAGTTTTTTCCAGTTCGTTCAAGTAAAATTCATGTTCGACCTGCCAGTTTTAGTTTCATTTTTAGCTGCTTCCTGCACCATCCAATCAGTGCAGAGCTGAGGGCGTAGGTATCTCATTGGCTGCTAAAATCACTTGGCCCTGTTATGCATATTTCACTGTATTCCCTTGTGAGCGCCATTTCAAGTTCCCTCTCTGTACTGTTTCATAGTTTGTAAGGCCGAAAAACACCAGACGTCCATCCAGTTCAGCCTGTTGTGCTAAGGTGTTGATCCAGAGGAAGGCAAAAAACCCCAATGAGGTAGAAGCCAATTGTCCTCATTTTAGGGAAAAATTCCTTCCCGACTCCAATCTGGCAATCGGAAAAATCCCTGGATCAATGACCCTCCTCCAGATTCCTATTCACTATAAGGCCGTGTTCACACGGCTTATTCAAGCCGGAATTGTGAGCCGGACTGCGCTCGCAATTCCGGCATGAATTAGGGGCGGGGCGGGGCCCGTCGGCCCCATAGACTTCCATTATCCACGGCGCGTATTGCGCCTGGATAATGTGCATGTCAGTTTCTCCCCGCCCGGCGGATTCGCCGAGCGGGATGGAGAGGCGGAATCCACTGTTCTCTATGAGAACGGTGGATTACCATAATTACTGCGACGGATTGGCGCCGTACTGCAGTGCAAATCCGGCGCGCAGTACGGCGCTAATCCGCGCCGAAATAAGCCGTGTGAACGGCCCCTAACTTGTTATATTATTACGCTCCAGAAATGCATCCAAACCCTTTTTGAACTCTGTTATTGAATTCACCTTGACAAGTTCCTCTGGCAGAGAATTTCACAGTCTCACTGCTCTAACAGTAAAGAATCCCTTTCTATGTTTATGTAGAAACTTTCGTTCCTCAAGACGTAGAGGATGCCCCCTTGTTCTAGATACAGTCCTGGGTATAAATAAATCTTGGGAGAGATCTCTATATTGACTTTTGATGCATTTAAACATATTTATTATGTCCCCCCGAAGCCGTCTTTTCTCTAAACTAAATAACCGGAAGCTTGCTAATCTTTCTGGGTATTGCAGTCCACCCAGTCCTTTTATTATTTTTGTTGCCCGCCTTTGTACCTGTTCAAGCTCTACAATGTCTTTCCTGTGCACTGGTGCCCAAAACTGTACACAATATTCCATGTGTGGTCTAACCAGTGACTTGTATAGTGGGAGAATAATGTTCTCATCATGTGCCTCTATGCCCCTTTTAATGCACCCCATGATCCTATTTGCCTTGGCAGCTGCTGTCTGACACTGGCTGCTGCAATTAAGTTTACTGTCCACCAGGATTCCCAAATCCTTCTCCATGTCACTTTTACCCAGCCTTTTTCCATTTAACATGTAGTCATGTAATGGATTTTTCTTCCCCATGTGCATAACCTTGCATTTATCTGTATTAAACCTCATCTGCCATGTTATCGCTGCCACCAATGGTACTGTTGCCTAATGTGATCGAACCATAACTTCCATGTTCCCCACAGCCATGTTCTCGCTACCACCAATGGTACTGCCGCCTAATCTTGTCGAACCGGAACCTTTATGTTCCCCACTGCCATGTTCTTGCTGCCACCAATGGTACTGCTACCTAATGTGGTCGAACCATAACCTCCATGTTTCCCACTGCCATGCTCTCGCTGCCACCAATGGTACTGCCGTCTTATGTAGTCCACTGCACCTCCTATAGCTACGCCCCAGCTTGTAAGCTGTCCTCATCTTTTCAGTTAGCCATTGAAAGTAATAAAGTATTTTAGCCTCTGAATTTTTTCCTGTCACTCTTAGAGCCAAATTTTCTTCACTAAGTCGTTCTACATATCCAGTTTACTGTTATGGATGGTAATTTCAGCTTCTCCTCACCTGTATAGGTATAGAAATTAACCTGAACATCTTCTTCCATTGACTTAAATGTGGTTCGAATTCAAAGTTCGAATCAAAGTACTTACAGCTGAATTTATTTTGAAATATACACCTGTATGGCCTTGATGTGCACTGCACATACCTCATACTTCTCCTTGTAGCCCTCCAAATCTTTATTTTTTAAATGCCTCCACCTGTACTACCACCAAATGTACTAAGTCCTGTTATCCTAAACCTCGATGTGTCCCATTGCCATGTTCTTGCGGCCACCAATGGTACTGCCGCCTAATCTTCTCAAACTGGAACCTCCATGTTCTCCACTTCCATGTTCTCACTGCCAGCAATGGTAATGCCGCCTAATATTGTTGAAGTGTAACCTCCATGTTCCCCACTGCCATGTTCTCGCTGCCACCAATGGTACTGTTGCCTAATTTGGTCGAACCGTAACCTCCATGTTCCCCACTGCCATGTTCTCGCTGCCAACAATGGTACTGCTGCCTAATGTGGTCGAACCAGAACCTCCATGTTCCCTACTGCCATGTTCTTGCTGCCAGCAATGGTAATGCCACCTAATCTTGTCAACCAGAACCTTCATGTTCCCCACTGCCTTGTTCTCGCAGCCACCAATGGTACTGCTACCTACTGTGGTCGAACCAGAACATCCATGTTCCCCACTGCCATGTTCTCGCTGCCACCAATGGTACTGCCATCTAATGTAGTCCGCTGCACCTCCTATAGCTTCGCCCCTGCTTGAAAGCTGTCCTCATATTTTCAGTTAGCCATTGAAAGGAATGAAGTATTTTAGCCTTTCAAATTTTTTCTGCCACTCTTAGAGTCAAATTTTCTTCACTAAGTTGTTCCGTGTATCCAGTTTACTGTTATGGATGGTAATTACAGCTTTCCCTCACCTGTATAGGTATAAAAATTAACCTGAACATCTTCTTCTATTGACTTTAATGGGGTTCGAATTCAAAGTCTGAATTAAGGTTCGACCGGAACGACTCAAAATTCGAGGTTTGACTCGAACTCGAACTTTTTTCGGTTCGCTCATCACTAATCATGTACATGCCAGATTCAAGTGCAAAGAGCATGTGAAGAGGCACAAATAAGTACTGTGGAGCTTGAAGCCTTTCTTGACATGTAAACTTTAGTCAACTATATTTATTCCCTATAAAATAATAATTCTGAAGTATCTTTTATTAGATCTCAATGTTGTGTGATTCTCTCCTGGAAATGTATTACTAAATTGTCAACTGGGTGTTGTCAGTCTCCGCACAGTCTAGCAGTCTGTTAAATCAGTGCTGCCAGAGTCAGTCAGTACAGGGACACACCCAGTTGACTGTTCTGACAGAAGAAAAGTTCACAGACTTATAATCAGAATTATTATTTCATGAGGAATAAAAGTTTTTACTCAAATAGACGCTTCAGGAGATGTTACAGGTCCTCTTTTAGCCATGGGCTTAACTTTAGTCGTAGCTGACTGATGACTGATGAAGAAGCTAACAGAAAAACACTAGAAAATCTTTCAGACATAGAGCATGCTTTGTTTTATAGAAAAAAAAATGCCACAAGCTGAAAATTTACAAAAATTGCGTAGAAAAAAGCAAACAAACAGAAATCCTGTGACAGTTTTACTTAAAACTTTAAGATAACATATCTTTAAGAAACACCACTAGAAATACAGGTTAATACTGTGCGTGAATCCCATCTGATAAATCCCCAGTCCCCAGGAGCATGCAGTACATTTTTCTGCTGAATTCATACAAAATGTGACAGACGTACCCTCTTATGAAATGAGAGTTACGGTAAGACCCTATACATCTTTTTGGGTGTGTAGAGCCAGTGGCTTTACAGTGCAGGGATATGTCGTGCACGATGCCTTAGTCAGTGCCAGTGTTCTGAATCAGACTGGCTGTTGAGGCCTCATTGACTATTCAAAATCTTACAGCACAGGGACATTATGTAACTTCATAGGGCCCCTTAGCAAAACCAGGAATGAGTCCCCCCATCTAGTTACTGTGCCAACAAACTGATCTCCAGTAATGCAATCAGTGGGATAACTGTTTTTTCTACAGCAGTGATCAAGTGATGTCCAGTGTCCTATGTCAGATCTACTCTACTAAGAAGAACCACATACCAGTTCAGGACTGCAGAAAACTAGCGACTTGCATTTCTCCATAAAAAAGAACAACTTTCTTGCACCTGTGTGGGCCCCATCAACCTGTGGGACCTATAGAAGCTGGTGGGGCTGCTACCATTATAGTTCCATTCATGCTATAGCAGTATATTCCTAACCTTGAGGCATGACTTTGTCTTTGTGTACAGTGCATTGTGACATTGATATGTTATCTTTGTTTTTTCAAGGTCTTTATAGAAATCTATTGCATTATTGTAATGCACAAAAGAAACAGTTAAATGACAAAGTCATCCCTGCTACATCTGTACATTCATAATAGGGCATGGAGATAGACTTGTTAGTGATTTGTTAGCAAAGGCTGAAGAATGTGACAATGGATATAGTCTTTGTTGTAGGTTAGGGGCCAGTGTGCAGCATATTGTTTTTATAGCAAGCAAAACTTCACTGGAGAAAGTCACCAGGGACTTTATGCTCAAAAATATTTGTAGGAAACTGACTTAACCAGGCAGCAGAAACACAACCAGAGAAATACAAGTATGTTTTCCATTGGGGTGTACTCAAGGGAAGGCGAGAATGATCTGGTACACGTCCAGCTAAACTCCAGCCCCCTTCTGGGAAATCAGGCCCCACAAAGTATGAAAAGGAGCATTTAGAAATGAAAATGTTACTGAATGCTAGAGAATGTAGCGCGTGAAACATACCATGGTATCTGTGAAACAGAGCAATGTCATTCCGAGCAATTCTCCTATGGAGCCGGAGATTTTTCGGACACACTGGCCTCTTGCTCTCTAACCCTTATCCTTGCAAATAGTCAAAGGGGAGTTCCAACGTTAGTACTAATTTTGTAAAAATATGTCACATTGGAAAACATGAGTCTTAAGTTCTTATAACCGCAAGGGAAAGCCAGTCTGAGTAGCAACTATGCGGCTTGCTTGGCTTTTAGTCCTATGAAAATCGGTAAGTGCCTAAGATAAGACACTGTGCTGTACAATGGGAAACAAATCCTGGCACACCCTGAGGATTACACTCAAGCTGTTCTGTTTCATCTTTAAAAGATGCTAAGAGTGAGTAAAGTTTACATCTATCATAAAAGCAGACAGGAGTGGCTGAAGACTATGAGAGTCCAGGTTGATGTGACGTAAGGGCATTGTTTATAAGGACGGGGTCAGTTTGGTTGTATATTTAAAGAGAGGCACCCTTGTTATAAAGAATATTTTATTCTATGTCTGATTAAAAGACTTGTAGAGTGGATATCTTAGCTATACAGCTTTATATTAATAAGGGGTGAATAAATATTGCATAGCTTGTCAGGTTTAAAGGGAATGTGTCATCAAAAAATGACTTCTTGTTTAACTCACGTTTTAAGTTAAACACATTTTTTAGGAATTTTTGGTTATGTTTTTTGTAATTTTTCTTACACTTTCAGTTTTTTTTTTAATAATTCTTTAAGTCCTGCGTTTTCAACTTTTTGGCACTAGTCTAATAATCGTCTGACACGTTCCTGTTCTTTTAGTGAGCTTTTCAGCTGTGTCACCTATTCTCCTATAAATCATGGGAATCTCACAAGAGAACAGAGAGTGATTTTGATCACTAGATTTACTATTTTGCCTTAGGCAATCTAAACTCCTATCAGTTCTCTATCTTGTTAAACATAAAAACGTAACTTTTATTATATATAACTCTTAACCTCTATACGCACACTATTTAAAAACCTGATCTCTATCCTCATCATTTAACCCTTTTTGCTTCTTGAACGAGGGAATAAATCCCTTTCTATTAATCAAGTCTGGTGGAGGAACCACCTATTAACAGGAGAGCTTATATCTATAGCAAAGATACTAACTACAGTAAGGGATCCATGCCTCTACTTGGGCAAAGAGATTAGGGACAAAAACATAGGTGGTGCACCTGAAAGGCAATAGGCAACATATAATACAAATATCAGTGCACACTAAAAAACTATGTAGAAAAATTCAAGGTTTTTGGAATATTGGATATGCTTTACTGCTAAGGAAATCTTTGAAAAAACCTGGGACCTTAGTTACAGTTTTTGATCAAAGTTGTTTAACTTCTCCTCCCAATTGCGTCAGGGGATCCCAGAACAGGTGTGTCCCTACATAAACATGTTACCTCAATAGGAGATGTATGTATGCCTTTTCAGTGTGCACCTTTGCTTACGGTTTTCAAAATATATTTTTAGATCGTGCACAGCCTAATTAAGGCTTTGTAGCTATTTGAGAATTGGCAATCTTCATTGGATTGCTGCACTCTGCCACCTTCTTTTAAACGTGCAGGATGATTCAGTTGTATGTTCCTATCATCTGCGATGTTGAGTCTGAATGGACTCATTGTGGAGTAACTTGTTAGTGGTTAGGGACTCACTGCTCTGGGATCCCTTGACGTTTTGGGAGGTGTAGCTTTAATAAAGCTTTGATCTATTATACTGTTAATCTAAGAGTCCCAGGTTTTCAAAATTTTCGCTTTGCAGTTATGCACTTTCTTTATTCCTATATACCTTGTTGTTCTACTTAGTTTTTAGTGTGCCACTGATATAGGTATTAGATGTATGCTATGCCTTTTCAGTGGTGCACCTATGTTAGTTTTTCAAAATATATTTTAGATGTGCACAGCCTAATTAAGCGCTGACTTAGCATTGTGGCCGCATTAAAGTGCTTCCTCTAATAAGATGTGGTCTACTGGAAGACCCACAATTTATGTTGGCCTCTGGAACTTAGTAAGGTTATAGACCTACAGGAGCCAAACAGTAGTCCACATTCTAGAGTAGACCTAAGAGTGTAAAGGCGTAACTATAGCTGTAATAGCCATAACAGCTGTTGTAGGACTCAGAGGTTGAGCGGGCCCTCTCAGGTGCAAGAACATTAACCTTTATGTGGAGAATAAGAAGTTGGTGTATTTCTGCTAATGTGCACTGCTGAGACATGTGGCACTATTACCATTAACTATTGGTACTTATGCTTCAGTTTCCTGTTATTAAGTGGCAAAGGCCCATCTTGTTTTGCTGTGGGGCCCTCTAAACTCTAGCTAAACTTCTGGCTGGATGTAATGCCATGATTTTCATGACTTCTGTGGTATCTTAGCATAAGTGTGCCTCTTGTCCTTTGCTAAAGACTCATTGACAAATTATGCAGCGCTTTTTATGGTTGGACCAATGAGTTACTGTGGATTTGACACTCTGTGAATGCTAAGATACATTCTAGTACTGAGCAAGGGTAAGTGAGAGGAGATATAGGAATGTGCATGAAGAGCATATGGAGAGTGGAGTTATGGAGCAAGTTCATATCTGGTTCTATTACTTTCATAAGACCGCTGTTGCAGCTGAAAACAGAGGTTTACAAAACTAATATGTAACGGTTTCCTCAAAGGAGTTCCTCAAAATTAATGCAGTGACCTTGTTAACAAAATGTTCTTGTTTTAACACTCACTGAATTTATTTTAACATTTGTTAGTCCCACCTCATTTTTGAAGACACTGAGCATCATTTATCAAAACTGTCTAGCAGTAAGACTATGTTGCCTATAACAACCAATCAGAACTCAGCTTCCATTTCTTATACTGCTCTGGAAAAATTAAAGCTGAGCCATGATTGGTTGTTAGGGCATGTTCACATGGTGTTTTTTGACAAGGTTCTGGACGAGGTTTTCGGAGTGTTTCCTCGCCCAAAACCTCGTCCAAAACGCTTCCAAAACGCTCCTAGTTCATTTCAATGATTCCTATGTAAAACCTCGTAGTTCATACACGGCGAGGTTTTTACGCGCTTCTTTGGTAGCACTGAAAAAGAAGTGTCATGTCAATTCTTGAAGCATGTTGTAGGTGCAGTTTAGGCGTGGTTTTCGGCGCGGTTTTTAGCACGGTTTTGGCGCGGGCGGTGGGCGTGGTCTTGGGACGGGAGGGGCGTGGTTTGGGGCGTGGCTTGCGCCGAGGGTTTGTCCCCATGCAAATAGCAGGGGGCAAACCGCGGCGCGAGCGCGTGCCCCAGCCCGCACCACCGCGGCGACGCCCGCCGCAGCACTGAGCGGGCCGCGCACAGAGAACTCCCTGTCAGGAAATTGGACTGGGAGAGTTCTTCACCACGCGGGGTTTGGCAGGAAGCCAAAACCCGCGTGAGTGTGATTATTAACGCGATTTCCATAGGAAATCATGTTTAATATACTAGACGCGATTTGGCGCGGTTTTGGACACGGATTCCGCGCGTCGATTCACTGCGTCCACATTCTTGCGGCCAAAACTGTACGTGTGATCGGGGCCTTATGGGCATGTTACACTGCGTTTTTGGACGAGGTTTTCGGAGTGTTTCCTCGTCCAAAACGCTTCCAAAACGCCCCCAGTTCTTTTCATTGATTCCTATGTAAGACCTCGTTGTAGTTCACACACGACAAGGTTTTTTTAGCTTCTCTGGAAGCAATGAAAAAGAAGCGTCTTTGTCAAAGCTTGTAGCGCGTTGTAGGAGCGGTTTTGGCACGGTTTTTAGCGCGGTTTTCGTAGCGGTTTTTGTCTGGCTATTTTCTTTTTTTTGGGTGTATACTCGTCCAAATCTGATCCAAAAAACCTGATCTAAGCCTCGTCAAAACCACGTGGAATTACTCAAATGCTTGCATTTTCAATTTCTGTTATCTAAGTAACAAATATAGACATGCTCTATTTAACGAAGCTTTTAACACACAAACAAGTGATACTGTTTAAGTCTTTTGTTTAGTACATTGAGTAACAGTGGGGTTCCTGAGGTTCAAAGACTAGTATATGAGTCAGACCATGTACTAACCAACTTACTTTGGATCTAAGAAAAAACTCCTTTTGTTAATGGAACTATAATCCCCTACTTTGTAAAATTGTGTAAGTTGGTGTTATCTCAAAAGAATTGAGGAAGTTACCATAGTAATCACAATCTAAACAGTTTAGGCACTGCCCAACTGAGGTTTGACATGATTCTTTTTACAACCCCTCCTGGATTTCCAAACATCTCAGGATTCCTATTTCAGTGGCCAACAGTAGGCCAAAATTTTTGATTGTTGCCTATGACCTGTTGTGGGCTCTCCAGTCCTTTATGTTGTATCCTGGTTATGAACTGGTCACTACTGATGTATGCAGTACCTACGTACATTTTATATAGAGTGTATTTCTTTGTCACTATGTCCAATTTATTATATGACACTTATTAGTGTATGCATATTTCATATTGAAACATTGTGGTACCTTTATTATATAATTGGAGTATGATCTTATTGACATGCACTTTTTATACCTATATACACTTTATGTTTTATGTTTATCAGCTTATATGCACTTTGCACTTTAGTGATTATAAAAATAGTTTCAGGGCTTTGGTATAATAGATATATGTTATGGTACCTGTTCTAATTGGGATATCTATTTAAGATTTTTGATGTGATTTATTGCTTCAGTTGGTGCTGTTACTTCTCATTGGCTATTGTTGTTTCTTTTAATAATGATACTTTGATACATGTGAGTTTTTTATGAATTGCTTAATAAAGATATCTATTTTTATATTTTTTGAGTTTCTTCTAGAACCTTATTCGTGATGATATTTGTGTGGTTTAGGTCTAGGACATAGGTTGTTGCTCTTGCTGGTTTAGCTGTAGATAGATCAGTAACTATGAATTCTAAAAAAATGTCCTACACCTCCTCTACACATTTCGCCTCATCTGTGGCATCATCAGAGGTCTACAGGTATGGCACGCTGTGCTAACCTCAGAGGTCTACAGGTATGGCACGCCGTGCTAACCTCATCAGAGGTCTACAGGTATGACACGCGTGCTAACCTAATCAGAGGTATACAGGTTTGGCACGCCGTGCTAACATAATAAGAGGTACACAGGTATGTCACGCCGTGCTAACCTCATCAGAGGTATACAGTTATGGCACGCCGTGCTAACCTCATCAGAGGTATACAGGTATGGCACACCGTGCTAACCTCATCAGAGGTATACAGGTATGGCACTCCGTGCTAACCTCATCTGAGCTATACAGGTATGGCATGTCGTGCTACGCTCGAGGGATACAGGTATGGCACTCCGTGCTAACCTCATCAGAGCTATACAGGTATGGCACGCCTTGCTAACCTCATCAGAGGTATACAGGTATGGCACGCCGTGCTAACCTCAGAGCTATACAAGTATGACATGCTGTGCTAACCTCATCAGAGGTACACAGGTATGGCACACCATGCTAACCTCAGAGGCATACAGATATGGCACGCCATGCTAACCTCATCAGAGGTATACAGATATGACATGCTGTGCTAACCTCATCAGAGGTATACAGGTATGGCATGTCTTGTTAAGCTCGAGGTATACAGGTATGGCACTCCGTGCTATCTCAAGCTTACATATGGCATGTGTGCTAAGCTCGAGGTATCAGGTATGGCACTCCGTGCTAACCTCATCAGAGTTTACGGGTAGGCACGCTTCACCCATCAGAGGTAGACAGTATGGAAACCCGTGCTAACCTCATCAAGGTAAAAGGGTAGCATGCGTGCAAAACCCTCAGTGTACACGTTGGCCGCTGCTAACCTCATCAGAGGTATACAGGTATGGCACGCCGTGCTAAACTCATCAGAGGTATACAGGTATGGCATAACGGCCTTAACGGTGATTTGTGTGGAAATAGGTCCCTTCCCTCATCAATCCATTCATAGATATCACTAGAAAGAATTAACCACTTACATAGGTAAGAACTTCTCAGCTGCTGCCAATAAGAGCAAGAAATTCCTGAGATCCAATCATCGTCTGACGCTCAATCCTACGCATCAGCGAACACTGGCTCCACCAATTATAGGTGGAGACTCTGCTGATATCTGTTGGTGGATTGATTAGGGGAGGGACCTATTTCCACATAAATCAGCGCTAAGGTTAGCACGGAGTGCTCTAGCTCTATACTTCTGATGATGCCATAGTGAGATAGTCTATACTCTATTTAACATAGCTATTTAGCTTATTGTAGCTCAGAAAGGTCATATAGACTGTACCCAAATAGATAGAAACTCTATATTAGTGAATTGCTGCTTTGTTGTCTTTTAATTTTCTTAGGACTTTCTATTTTCGTAGAACTTGCTATGTTGGAGTTTTTGCTATTTTAGATGTTGAAATAAATGTGAAATTTTACGAGTAAATTCATTAATTGATGGAAAAGGGTTTAAGATTGGTGATGGCAATATTTGGGTGTTTCATTTGTACACCCCACCATCAATGCTAGTTTTTTTGTCTTGTATGGTTTAGTTAAATTGGGATCTGTCACACATTTTTTATGACTTGTCAATCAGATTACACTGTGAATGCATTGTTTTGTCCCTGTGGGCTATATAACAAGGAAGACCATTAGTCGCATAGTCAGAAGGATCAGAGAACATATATGCTCCATATAAATGGGGGTTGCCTAAGGGTCATACAATATTATCAAGAAGCTCATGGTGGACACTGTCCTTTGCGGGTATTGAGAGGATGGTAAAGTGCACTAGTAGCATCGATAGACAAACCTTTAGGCTCCAAAGAGAGGCACACAGGACAATAAAAAGGAACACATTATGACTGCTTGGTTAGAACTATAGGAATGACCAGATTTATAAATGAAAGGTTGTTATTGGTTACTAGTTTAAAGCTTTGTTATAAGCTTTAAACATTACTTTGTTATGAATTGCTTCTAGAGGGGTTGTCCAGTTAAAAGCAAAATAATGTATGCTAATGCAGCCCAATAAAATAAAAAAAAGCCTATATTGACCTTCCACATCCATTTCAGAGCTTCATCCCTCCGGCCTTCTGTTTTCATTCTTCTACCTTAGTACAGGAATGTCACTGCCTGCAGTCACTGATTAGCTGAAGGGGGTCACGTACCTCTGCTTACATCACTCTCGAGAGCTGTTCACTTCCAAATGGTGATGTAAGTAGGGGCACGTGACTGCTGTAGTCAATCAGCGACTGCAGCGGTGATATTCCATTTGTGAGAGAAGAAGATAACAAAGGTGATCAAAAGATCAGGGAGATCTAGGGCTGGAACGGAGGAATGGAGAAGGGTGAGTACAGGGATATTTTTACAGTATATGTAGTGTACACTCCTGTACTATATATATATAGTTGAAACCAGAAGTTTACATACCCTACAAGAGGAGGGGCCAGAAGTGCCGCCGTTCATACTACGGCGCTATTGCGCCGTAAATGCGGGATGATTTCGCCCCGCAATTACGCCGGCAGCGTGCAGCGAGGCGGGCCCCCGGCAGCTTGCCGGCCCCATAGACTGTCATTATCTACGGCGCATATGCGCCGTAACTAATTCACATGTCACTATCTCCCCCCGCGGCGGATTCGCCGAGCGGGGAGAAGAGACGGATTCCATAGTTCTCTATGAGAACTGTGGATTACCGTAGTTACTGGGACGGATTGGAGCCGTACTGAAGCACCAATACGGCGCGTAGTACGGCTCCAATCCGCGCCCAAATAAGCCGTGTGAACATTGCCAAATTGTATCCAAGGATGATCCAGACTTGTGCAAGTCCACAATTCTCTTCTTGATATCTTGGCTTTCCCATGATGTTACACACAGAAGTAGTGTGTTTCTGGTGTGCAATTAAAATACATCCACAGGTGTGTCTCTAAATTAACTCTGATGTTGCCAATAAACCTATTACAAGCTTTCAAAGACATGACATCATCATATGGGCTGTCCCAAATTGTTTAAAGGCATAGTAATTCTAGTGTATGTAAACTTTTGACTTTGCAGAAAGTAATAAAAATGACTTAAAAAATCCTCTCATTATTCTGGCATTTGGCAAATATAAATAATTTTGTTTCCTAATTGACCTTAAATGGGTAAGGTTTATTCTGATTTTATGTCAGATAGTGAGAAAAACATGCATATGTGTCTTTTTATATAGTGTATGTAAACTTCTGGTTTCAACTGTATATTGGGCTGCACTAGCAGATTTACATTTTTCTATGAACCGGTCAAGCCCTTTAATGTTTAAATTAGAATTTGCCCCATGTTTGGTATGGTAAAGGTTAGAAAATAGTATAGTGAGCAGAGAACAGTTGTTGCCCATGTTATATGTTTGTGTCCATTACACTGCTTGTTTTAATTTGATGGAATAAAAAAATTAAAAAGATTTAAAGAGCTGGTGAATTCCACAGTTTTGTACCCTCTGTCAATGTGGGTCTTCTACTGCTGTGATTGGTTAGTGTGCATTATGCCTTGATGTAGACAACTTCCAGAGAATTTTGAGAGATGTGTTGTAAAGTTGACAAAAGCATTTCTAAATATGTATATAAATCTTTAGTTGGACAAATAGTCTACAAATAGAAAAAATCAGGATGGTTGCTAAACTCTGTTGGACTGGGAGTCCTGTAAATGTCATTCCAAGAGCACAATGGACAATCCTAAAAGAGGTGAGATGAGCTCAATGGTAATACAAAAGGTGCACAGAAGACTCTACAAACTGCAATAAACCTCTGTCCACATGATGATAATTAGAACAATGCTGAAAAAAGTATTCATGGAAGGACACCACAAAAGACAGCACTTTGTCCACCGAAAACAACATTGCAGCCTATCTCCTGAATACCTTACGTATCCGTGAAAAATATTCTATGAACAGAGAAGACAAAAGTGGAACTTTTACAAATGCACAATCCGATGGTATTTTCATTTTGCCATGCTGTCGATTTTGGCGCGGGTGGCTGGTTTTCAGATTTACCTCCCAGTATATTGAACTGTACGGGAATCCGACAGATGATAGAACATGTTCTGTCTTCCAGTGGAGGGCTGGCAGTAGAAAAGACAGATTTTCTCTTGTAGTTTATGAGGCACTGGGTTACAGTCAGATTTTCAACTGATTCTAAATACTGAAACCATTGAAATTCCAACCAGAAACCAGTGCTGTGTAGACATAGCCTTAAACATGGTAGAGAGGGCATCATAGTTTAATGAGACCCTGTCACATAGATTATGCCCCCCTTGCTGAGGTCAGAACAAGCTAGTGACAGACATGCTGTTTCCAGCGCTGTGTCCCTTATTCTGGAAGATGCTGTTGTTTTAGAGTATTTAATGCTCAAATCTGCAGTTTTCAGCCAGAAAAGAGTAATTCAAAGAGTCAGTTTATTTTCAAACCCCGCCCATCAGAGGCTAGCCCCGCCCACCTCAACTGATAAATCTATTGCTTTGAATAGGTAGAAACATGTGAATAACTGTCAGTGGGCGGGGCTAGCCTTTGGTGGGTGGGGCTAACACCTGCTCATGAATAAGATTTGAGGGGTAAATGCTCTAAAACTACAGCATCTTACAGAATAAGGGACACAGCGCTGGAAACAGCAGGTCTGAAACTAGCTTGTGCTGTCCTCAACAAGGGGGGCATAATCTATGTGACAGGTTCCCTTTAAGGCTGCTTTGCTACCTCAGGTTTAGACACCTAACAATCATTACAGAACAGTACATTTTCAGCTGGATCAAAGCATTCAACAGGAGAATGTAAGGTCAGCAATCTAGGAATTCAAGCAGGAGTGACATTGGGTGATACAAGACCATAATCTAAAGCACACAAGTTGATCAACTAAAATTGGTTGAAAAAGTAAAAAAAATTGTGTTTTAGTGTGGCCGAGTCCCAGTCCTGACCTCAACCCTCTGGCATGCACACAGATGTGCACTGAAGGTATCCCAGAAATAATGAACTAAAAATGGTCCAAATTTCCTTCCCAACATTGTCTAAAACAATTGATGAAAGTAATTGCTGCTCAAGGGTAATCGACAGTTTATTAAACTCAAGGTTTCCTTGCCTTTTCTCCCTTTATGATGGATGTTTAGCCGATGTATATTACTAGTCTAGTTAGATTTTGTGTGTCTATAATTTTGATTTATTAGATTTCCAGTGCACAAATCCACGTAATTCCAAAGGGTTTGCTTTCTTTTTCTACAAACTGTAAGTACATAGATAGAGCAGAGATGGTTCAATCATTGAAAAGAGAAATAGCTGTGAATCTTTCCTCAGTGAGTCATGGTGTAGAAAATGAGTCAAATGACAAATAGATGTTGGCTGCATCCATACATACTTTGTAACATGCATTAATAGAATGGAAAGCAAACCATTAAAATAAATATGTTAACGGTTTATATGTGTTGCATAGCGAGGGCAAATACCAAACGATCGAGGAACTACAGAGTGTTGTACATTTTGTCCAATGAAGGAGACACCTATGACGCCATTTACTCTCCAGAGTGCCATATAAGTACTTGCTGTAAAAATAAAGATTCTCAGGAAGTGTTCTGGTCTTGCACAAATGTGACAAACATTTAAAAACTGCGTTTACGGTTAACTGATTTATAATCTTGCCACATTTTTGTTTATCAGAAAAACATAAATCAGGACCACTTATCTCCACTGCAGCAACGAGTGAAGGAATGGGCTGTTTTATAAGCAGCATATTGTTACCATGTGGCTCTTTGTACTGTTACTGTACTTCTTTAACTTTTCTTAAAAGTTACAAGAAATAAGTAAAAAAATAGGTAATAAAACATAGCTTCCCATTTGTTCTGTTTTTACTTGATTAATAACACAGAGTTCTATGCTTAAGCTCTAAATTTTGCTTATATACCGTATTCTTTCACTATAATTTCCATACCTACTCTTTACAGCTATGACTAAAGTGATTGGAAAATATTGGTTCCATAGTTACTTTAAAATGAGTGTCCACCCTTGCACATCATCCTTTTCCTTAAAGGGAATGTGTCATCAAAAAAATGACTTATTGTTTAACTCACATTTTTATGTTAAACACATTTTTTAGGAATTTTTGGTTATGTTTTTTTAATTTTCCATATCACTTTCAGTATTTTTTTAAAATAATTCTTTAGTCCTGCAGTTTTCACTTTCATCACTAAGCCTAATAATCATCTGACACTTCCTGTTCTGTTTAGAGAGCTTTTCAGCAGTGTGCTCATTATCAGTAAAAGCAGGGTCACACTGAAAGTAGACACCAATGTGTACAGATAACACAGAATCCACCAGTCACAGTGAAAACACATCCACTCCCTTCACAGTGAAAACTCTCCTATACAAGTCTATGGGACATAATCTGTCTTAAGATCCTATATGCATGAAGCTGTTGTAAAGTATCTCTCTGACTGATGTTAAAGCAGTGCAAGCAAGAATGTCTTCCCCACAATCATATATAGACGGCCGAATTAAGAAATCTACAATCAGGAAATAAAAACGGCGAAGAGGAAAAGATTATGGATATGGTCTTGATTTAATAAGTTAAAAAAAAAAATTAGCGAAAGATTCCCTTTAAACTAATTCATTGTTGATTACTTTCTTTGTGCATATATTTTACAGTCAGAGGTCAGATTTTCTGATACAGATCTGCAAATCCCTTGCATAGACATAGTTAAATAATACAATTCTGTTTGCCCGCAGCCACTATTAGGGGAGCTTATGAACTTACTATTTACTGTTTATGCAATATTGTAAGCGCCTAACCTCCGCTGTGCAGCATTAATAGAACTCTCCTGTAACACTTCTGGCCCTACAGAAGCCACTTCTTAGACTTGTACTTTATTAAATTGCTTCTTTAGACTATTCATTTACATAAAATAAGAAGCTGCAGTCATGGTGTCCATCTGCTGGGACCCCCAAGTGATAGCCTAATAGGGGAACCCAGTGTACACAATTTACCTGTACAGCTAACATGAGATGTATGAAGCATTACAGTTTCCTGTTGGATTCAATGCATCCATGTAATGCACAGATGTGCTAGGTTCTCTGTAATGAGAAACAGTTTGGGATATAATCTGCACTTTAGCTATTAATTTCTGCAGAATTGGTAAGTGACTAGGGAGAAGAAAGGGAAACTGCTACTTACTAAAACATCAGATAGGAATAATCACAGCATATTACCATATGAACTTTTTTAAGTACTCGTCAGGTGCTATTGCCAATAAACTGAGGTTTAGGAGATGTTCACATTAAAGAGTAAAATTCAAGAGTTGAATCCAAGTGATTTCTGCCTTTAAAAACTGCATAATCCGATGTGTATTTAACAAGTATTTTATATTAAAATATACATGCTAATTGAATGAGAATTTGGAGGCATTTTTCAGATTTGATTTTACAGGCAGTTTGCTTTCAGAAAGTCTAATTCATGTCTACTGGTTTTAGATCCGAATCTGCATTAAAAATCACATGAAATACATAAACAAATGTCTTGGGCACATATTGCATGATGACTTTAGCTATTCCATGGACATCAGCTTGGAATACAGCCAAAAAATGAGCATGTTTAAAGTATTTCGACCATGTGTCGGTTTTAAAAGACTACGCACCTTAAAAATACACTTTGGCTATGTTCACACGGCTTATCCACGACGTAATTGCGGGGGCGGATTTCGCCCGCAATCACGCCGTGCTGCGGGTGGGGGGGGCTGGCAGCTCACCAGCCCCATAGACATTCATTGTCCATGGCGCACAGTATTTCACGAGCGGAGAGAGGAGACGGAATCCATAGGTCTCTATGAGAATTGTGGATTACCGTAATTACTGGGACGGATTTCAGCCGTATTTCGCGCAGTACGGCGCGAAATACTGAACGAAATCCGTCCCAAAATAAGCCGTGTGAACATAGCCTTTGTGTAAACTACAAGACATTTGCTATCGAGGTCAATGGGAATTTTTTTCGTTCAGTTTTCAATGAGGATTACTAGGCAGAATACAGGTAGAAATCCTTGTCGTGTGGACACAGCCTTAGTTTTGTCTAGCAAACCTTTGCACATTCATATCTGATGGATTGCCTTCATGAGCATACAGTTGTATTAAAGGAGTAGTAATTTACCTTAGCCCCTTAAGGACACACCTATTTTAGGCCTTAAGGACCAAGCACTTTTTTTTTATCATTGCATTAAAACAGCAATATATTTCTTTTTTTTTTTCCATTGCTGTAACTGCACAAGGGCTTAGTCTTTGCTGTACAACTTACATTTTACAGTGACACCATTTTTCGGTACATATAATTTAGGGATAATGCCCTATAACCTCAATTCTACCACTGTCTTTTTGCAATTCTTACCTCACTGTTTATCATGCAGGAAAAATAAATTTACTGTGACTGTGTATTTGTGACCAATTTATGTCTATACTTTTTGAATATGCTTGAATTCCTCTGTTTATGTTTGTTTGACATGTTTATTAAACTTTTAATAAAAATGAAATGATAATAAAAACAAATAAATTAACTTAGTAAGTAAAAATGTCTAGATATCAAATATGAGGGGCTTTTTACATTTTAGTAAAAACATTTTTATAAAAAAAAAGTAATTTTGTTTCACTGCATTCTAGATCCCTAACTTTTTTATATTTAATCATATGATGATTTTTTTCAGTATTAGATTGTATTTGTGTTATTTCAGGGTAGATGTATTTCACTTACTAATTTTGATGACTTTTTTGGGGGGGTCAGGCAAATGGATTTAAATGCAGAATACTTTCTTTTTGCAATGATTCCAGTTACGTTTCTTTTTAAAGGGGGAAACTTTTGTAAATTATTATTTCATATGTAATGATGGTCAGACAGAGGGAGCCCACTCCCTCTGTCAGACACTTAAGATGCCGCCTTTGCTATGGGCCACTGCATGTCAGAGTGAACTGCTGGGATCGGAGCACACCTGTGTATTACAGCTCCACTACTACCAATGATCTCACATGTGCCCCAACAGAACCATGACGAAAATGTGTGCTATGGTGCAGGAACTAACACCTGACCATGATGTTCACTTTTGTCATAGGTCTTTAAGTAGTTAAAGGGGTTGTCTCGCTACAAAGAATAGCTTTCAAATTGTAGGGAACACAAAATAAAGACATTTTCCAAATAAATTGCTTTGTTCCTCTGTTTTCCCTAAGGAGATACAAGTGAATTTATGACCTCCCTGGCTATTTCAGTTCCCTCAGTAAGGGACCTGTAAACAATTCTCCCCCTGCTGTTTGTTTAATGAGATAACAGTGAGTGACATCATCACACAGGTCATGGCAGTGTCCATGCTGCTGAGCAGTAAAAAGCTTGATTTATGTAAAATAAACAGCACTGTAATTAGGGCTTTTGTTTTGGGGATCAGATAAAGCCTTCTGAGAGCAGTTTGAAAAGCTTCTTAGCTAATCTGATCTAATTAGCAACTGAAAGCATGGAGCATGGAGCTGTATGCAAATGAGTCAGTCTGAACCAGGAAGTGACAGAGTATTTCATTCATGCATTCTGTGAAACTCTGTAGGGAGACAACTCCTTTAATTAACTTATTGAGCTTATGTCATCCTTATCATCCTAAGGGTATGTTCACATGGCGTTTGTTAAATAAGTATTTGTGTATGTTTAATGTACCAAAAAAGAGACCCCAATATGTATTTAACAATGTTCAAGTGTGATTTACATTGATTTCAATGTTAAATATGTATCGTCATTTTGATGATACGTGTTTTACATACATTTTGCATTGCGTTAAACTGTTTCATTGAAAGAATTGACATGTCTATTCTTGATCCATTTAAGGCATTGATAAGGCAATAGAAATTATAGGGATATGTTTCTGCTTTCCAGAAAACTTATCCAAATACGTACCACACTTTGTGGTGTGTTTTTGGATACGTTTGATACAGTACGTTTTACAAAAACGTATCCAAGATGCCATCTGCACATACCCTAAATGTGATTCATTCATGGATGACCTTCAGATTGCATTCTTACCTGATATATCAACTGCAGATGCATCTAAATCTCATATTTATGGTAATCTGTAAGCTATTTGCTAATTTGATATCTTTTTTATTCCTTCACTTAGATTTATTTTTGCATTTTTATCACACTATAGCTCAAAGCATTTTTTATTTGACCACAAAGGACACTACCTGCTGTGTCATTGGTTGGCAGAGCACTGCATTACTGAATCGCCATCAAAATCATTATAGATTACTCCCTGGCAGCTTTCAGTTTTCATTAAAGAATGCTTGGCATCAATTAGGATTTCTAGTGTATAGGGAGAAAGCTGTCAGTCAGCGACTGGTGTGTAAGGGAAGTCTGCATCTCTTTGAATACATGTGATTCCACCTTACAGCTCTGGCAATTAAACTACAAATTCTCCAATGCTACTGCATATTCACCAATAAGTGACAGACAGCTAAAGTCATGGTAGCCTAAAGGGGCTGATAAATTACCCTTAATTTAACATTAGTTACATAAGCCCCACCCAGGTGAAGGATGGATCATTCAGATCCCTCTTATAAGTGAAAGTACAGAATCTTTATTGAAAATTTAATTTGTTCTACACAAGTATAAATTATAAATAATAAAAAGTATTTCAACCTTTGTAATCCATTCTACAATACAAAAATACTTTTGCTAAAATAAATTCTATCTGAACATCCACAAAGGACTGCCAAACGGAGATACTAGTCAATTTCAATAGCAATTCTCATCATATATAATAAGTGTGCAAACATTTAAAGTTCCTAATGTATTGTGTAGTAGCTTTACAGTAGAATTGAAGGGTTTTCCCATCTGACTGTCTTCACAGAAGCTGCTCTAACAACCCCTTTCTCCCCTTAGCATCAAGTTCTGCAGGCTGTGGGTGGTTCTAAAGCACTGACTGACATTTCAGCTTTGCTAGCTTCTTTTCCTAGCAGTGCCTGTTATAGGGACATTGGTGACAGAGGCTTCTAATTAAAATGACATTATCCAGGTGGGATATCTGGCAATAAAGGTTAACTAGTAAAGCTGTATTTGTCATGGTAGGAAGCACCTAGAGAAAAAAATTACATCAACTGTTATCTATGTATATATAGACACAGATAACAGTGTCACTGCAGAACTGACAGAACGGCTCAAGGTCACAGAGCCTTCCTAGTAACTCTAAAGAGTTAAAGTTTAAATCAGTAAGCTCCCATCCTGCTGACATAGCAGGGAGTGACCTCTCCAACCTGGCCACTGCTAGAACAGAGAGGTAGTTGGCAGCTTAGTAAAGGATCTGTAAATAAGCATAAGAGAAAATTGCTCTGACTCTCAAATAAAGAAAACCAGAACAGCAATTTATTTGGTATTAGTGTTTCTTTACCTTTGTCTACATGTCTAAAGCTAATTAATGAGATGAGAAATACCCCTTTAGCCTCTTCCCAACCATGAACATACCCATAAGTCCAATGTGACAAGGTGTTTCCGCAAATGGACATATGGGTATGTCCAGGATATCGTCCAGACTGACAATCAGCGGCAAAACGATCAGTGCAAGGAAACAGCTGTATATTATGCTGGTTTCATGCGCTGTTGGCCGGGACTGGAGTTTACACCAGTTGGGGTCGAGTAACCCCTTAGATACCACTATCAATTGCGACCGCGTATCCAGGGGAAATACAAAGGGATGGAGCTCCCTCTGTCTCCATCAGCTCCCCGCTGTGTGATGGCAGAGTGATGATGGCTGCCCTAACAACCCAGAAGCTTAACAATGGCTTCTGGGCTGTTTGTGATGTCACCATGCACAGCCTTGCCTAAGGGCACAGACGTGCAAGGTGATTGACAGTGATTGACTGCATTATACAAGTGATCGAAATATTGCTAGTCTCCTATGGGGACAAGTCAGAAAAGTAAAAATATAAAAAACACACACACAAAGTGTGTCGTTCCTTCAATAAAATTCCAATCACCCCAAAAAAGATCAAAAGTTAAAAAATACACATATTTTGTATCGCCACCAGCGTAATGACATTTAAATCTGTCACATTATTTAACCCGTTCAATGAGCAGCGTAAAAAAAAAAAAATTTCAGTGATAATTTTCAGTGTTATATGCAGTGGGATAATGTTCATCCTGCTGCATATACAATTTCAGTTTGTTGGTCATTTCATGTTCCCTAAAAACTGGAATATAGGTGATCAAAAAAGTTGCATCTATCGCAAAATAGTACACTACAGTCCGCAAAGAATGCACCATCACTCAGGTCCATGTGAAAGTACAAAAAAGCTATTGCTCGCAGAAAATGGCACAAATTGAAAAAATAGGTTTGGATTTTTTTACGGTACTAAAACATAATGAAAACCTTAAATATTTGGTATTGCCAGATTCGTATTAACCTGCAGAATATAGATAACACATCACTTATGCCAAGGAGGGAACAGCGTAAAAAATAAATAAATAGAATAACGCAAACATGGTGTAAGTACTTTTTTTCACATTTCATCTCGCGTAGATCTTGTTCTGCAAAATTAAAACCATAATATATCTATGTAGATGGAAAAGCTAAAAAGTTATAGGTCTTGGAAGGCGAGGAGGAAAAAAAAAAGGAGTTATATTATTTTGACTTTGGTGGTTTAAGGGGTTAATTCCAAGGGGGTTATCTACTTAGAATATATCAGACAGAGTACAATGACAATCATAAAACTGGTAAAGAGGGACAGGGGACCCTGCCTGCAAAGGCTTACAATCGATAAGGGAGGAGTTAAAAGGCATGAGGTGAGGGGCAGACATGTGTGAGTGGGGGTGTAAGGGCAGTGGGAATATTGTAGGTTATAGGCAATCCTGAAATGATGGGTTTTCAGGTTGGTTTTGAAGCTGGTGAAAGTGGAGGAGAATCTGATGTAATGGGGCAGTGAGTTCCAGAGTATGGGGGAAGGACGGGAAAAGTCTTGGAGCTGAGAAGAGGAGAGCAGAGAAGAAGGTCCTGTGAGAAGCGTAGATTGCGTGAGGGAAAGTATCTGGAGATTAAGGCAGAGAATTATGGAGGGGGAAAGTTGTGGAGAACCTGTGGTTCATGGTTAGTAACTTGCAATTGGTAGACAATGAAGAGAGTGACAGAGGGGAAAGGCAGAGGAGAAGCGAGGGGAGAGTTGGATCAGACAGGCAGTGGATGGATTGAAGGGGAGCAAGAGTGTCAGATAGGATGCTGCAGAGAATGATGTTGCAGTAGTCTGTGCGGGAGATGACAAGGGCATGGAGTAGGAGTTTTGTAGTATCAAAGTTAAGGAATTAATGGATTCAAGAGATATTTTTCAGGTGGAGGCAGCAGTCGGAGGTAAAGACTTGTATGTGTGGCTTGAAGGATAGGGAGGAGTCGAAGGTCCTCAAGGTAGCAGACTTGTGGCACTGGTAAAAGTGTAGAGCCATTGACGGGAGGAGAAGAAAGAGGATGTGGATGATAGACACTCTGGGATCCTGAAGAGCAGAGAGTTATTGTAACGGGTGAGCGGGTAAAGCGGGTAGTGGACCCACTGGATCACTGCCGGGCTTGCTCCAAGGGGCGTAACTAAGCGGTTGTCGGCATCTTCACAGAGCTTTAGATGGTAAAGATGGCTTCCCTGACGACTGCCAGATGCGACCTCAGAGAAGTCTCCAGCAGTGGCAGCTGACCAGACAGGCCAGAAGTGCCAATGCTAGTCACCAACAGGATTAGGGACAGAGATATAGCAAACTAAATGTAGATATGTGCAGGTACAGAACAGACAAAGACAGGACTAAACAGATGCCAAACCAGGAAGGTTAAATGGAAGGCAAGGTACAAAACATAGACAGACTGGAAACAACACCAAGAACATGAGCAGAGACTAAAGCTAGGACACTAGCTAGGAACTAAGGCATAAACATGACAAGAACACAGGCACTGGCAAGGAATCTCACAGACAAAGATACAGACACATGGAAACCAGCAAGACAGCACACACCAGACCACTAACAAACATAAGACATGGCACTACATGCAACAAACACAACACCAAGAACATGACAAGAGACAAACAGAGACTAAAGCTAGGACTCTGGCTAGGAACCAAGGCATAAACAAGAACATAGACAAAGAACAAGGCAAAGAAACTCAGACAGAGATATCGACAGAGACAGGGAAACAGCATGGAGACAACCAACAACATAGAGGATACCACAAGGACACAAATAAGACAGCGTGCGCACACCAGACTACTAACAAACAAGAGATACAACAACACAAAGCAACAACAGACTACAACACCAAGCAACAACAGACTACAACACCAAGCAACAACAGACTACAACACAACACCAAGGATCAGGCAGGGAGTGTGGGGAGAAGCAGGCTTATAACCACACAGGTGGAAGGGGATTGACAAAGGAAGCCGAACCCTGCTGCACACTGTGGAAATAAAGGAGTGGCCGCCACCCTCCATAGAGAGACAAGGAATTAGGGAAGCAGCCAAGATGGAGGAGCAGCATGGCCAGAATGGGAAAAGCCACACAGTAACCGCAGATGGGCAAGCAGCAGCGACAGGAGCGTTCACAGATACAGCGGCACCGCAACAGGAACCAGATCTGCGATAGGAACACAGGTACTTCTGCGGTTCGCAGCAGAGGCCGCGGAGTAAGGACAGGAACACGGCCATTTCCCCGGCCCAGAACAGAGACCACGGCACGAACCGTGACGGTTATCATCGGGCCCAGAGATGTTGAGTTTGGTGTCATCAGCATACAAGTGGTACTGAAAGCCGTGTGATGCTGTGAGCTGACCCAGGTCAAGAGTGTAGATAGAGAAGAGTAGGGGAACTAGGACTGACCCCTGAGAAACCAACAGAGATGGGGCAAGAGGAGGATGTGGAGTTAGAGAGAGAGATGCTAACCGTCCAATCAGTGAGGTACAAATGGATCAATGAAAGGGCCAAGTCCGTGATGCAGAGGGATGAGAGGATTTGTAGTGGGAGGGAGTAGTTGATAGTGTTGAAGGCAGAGGATAGATCTAAGAGAAGGAGCATAGAGTAGTGGCATGAGTTTTAAGCAGTTACTAGGTCATTGTTGATTTTGGTTAGGGCAATTTCGATAGAGTGTTGGGATCGGAAAGCAGATTGCAGCACGTCAAGAAGAGAGTATATCCATCCTGTGGCATGATGGAAGAAGAATTTTTAATTCTAAGCTTATAAGTATCTATATATACATATAATACTGCAGAAAAGTTTTAGGCAGGATAAAATGCTAGAAAAGTGAGAATGTTTTAAAAAAAATAATTGTTTATAGGTTTTTTTTTTATTAATCAACATAATGCAAAGTGAATGAACAAAAGAAAAATCTAAATCCAAGCAATATTTGGTCTTAAAAAAAGCATCAATTCTTCTAGATACACTTTCACAGTTTTTGAAGAAGCTCAGCAGGGAGGTTAAGAGAACTAACTATAGATCATTTAACGCCTTAACGCTAAGGCCTATTTTTTTTTCACATTCGTTTTTCTCCTCCTCGCCTTCCCAGAGTCATAACTTTTTTATTTTTTCGTCTACATAGACATATGAGAGCTTTTATTTTGTGTACTTTTAATGGTGCAACTATTTTACAACGTAGCTTTTTTAGACACGAAACCGCTCCAAATCAGTCTTCCTCATCAGGGCTCCTCAACCCTCAACACAGTCAATTGCAAAAAAGTGGCAGGCTTTTTTAATTGCAAAACAGTATCAAAAATTTATTAAAAAAGTCCTATAGATATAAGACTTCAGCAAACAGCAGTTTTGTTGCTTGCGATTATTGTGGAAGGCATTCCATAGTAGGCGGTATAATTCAAATCAGGAACATATATTCATTTGCAGTACTGCGACCGCATAGTTCTGGCCGATCCGACTTGGAGCACAGTCAGAAATGAGATCCTTTCCATTGATGAGGAGTTTAAAAAAGCTTCCACTGAAGAGCGTTACGAACAGGTGAACCAGGAACTTACCATACAGATTGATAAAATGAAGTTACAGCTCTTCCAGAATAAATTAAGGAAATTTGAGAGAGACAGCAAAGATTATCTACATGGCCGTGTTTATACATGGGCCGAAGATCGGGCAAAAATCAGATATAAAAGAGAAAAAAAGAGGAGATCGAATAATGATGAGAGCAGCACTGAATCCGAAGACGTAGCAGCTACTAGCCGTATGCAACTTCGATCTATTACAAGAAAAAATTCCAAGGATTCGGATTTTTTAGATCAACGAAACCCAAACCTGGAAACGGACTCTGGAGGCAGCTCTGGCGCAGGCCAGCGCGAAAAACGCAATACCGTAAAAACAAAGAAAAAATAAAGGAGCAACATGAAACAGAGGGACTGCTGGTTAACGTCTCTCACAAAGAACTGACCAGTGCACAAGAAGCGTTAATCAATAGAGGACTGAACTTTGTCCCAGTTAATGAAATGCATCCATTTGATTTCAATGTGGATTTTTATAAATTTTGTCGGCAGATACGTATGAAAATGTTTTTTCAGGATACATCTAAAATAAGGGGTGAGAGTAGTGAGATTCCGAGGAAATTATATAAGAGCAGTAATTTTGATCCTGAAGTTAACAGCAATACGCTGGAAGCGTTTATACAGGTTGTTACATCAGAAGTTTTAGAGAAGTGGGATAGATGTGATAAAAATAAGAATAATAATATCACTAGGGAAGGTACAAGCATTGCAGCAATTTAAGAAAGATGGAACAATTATAGTTAAAAAAGCTGATAAGGGGGGGGCCACCGTTGTCCAAGATAGAACAAAGTATATTAGTGAGGCCCACACACAACTAAATGACCATACAGTCTACAAAAAATTAGATGAAGATCCCACAGTAAAATATAGACAAGTGATTGAAATGGTACTTAGTGAAGCGTTAGATCAAGATCTTATCACTGCAAAAATTAAAGATATGCTAATCTGTAAATATCCACGTACTCCCATCCTATACTTGGTACCAAAAATACACAAGTCCCTTATTGAACCCCCCCGGACGACCAATCGTCTCGGGGATAGGCTCCTTGTTAGAGCCTATTGCTATATATGTCGATTCATTCTTACAGAAAGCAGTTAAGAGAGATACACATATGTTAAGAGACACAGGTCAATTCTTACAGGCACTTGAGTCTATAGTAGATACAGAGCCCCATAATATGTGTACATTGGATGTAAAATCGCTATTTACTAATATCCCCTATGGGGAAGGGATGCAGGCTGCCAGAGAGGCACTAGGAGAGGATCCCATGCTTACAAATCAAAAGATCAACTTTTTAATGACATTGTTGGATCTAGTTCTAACCAAGAACTACTTTAGATTTGGGGAGGATATCTACCTACAGACACAAGGCACCTCTATGGGGTTGCCAGTTGCGCCTAGCTACGCTAACGTGTTCATGGCTGCTCTAGAAAAACAATATATTCAGAAGACACAGGGTTACAGTGATGTGATAGCCTGGTATCGGTATGTGGATGACATCTTTGTCCTATGGAAAGGCACAGAGAAAGAACTCGAAATATTTGTTGATAATATTAATAAAATACATCCTTTAATTAAATTTACTGCCACCATGGACAAAGATGTCATCCACTACCGTGATGTTGAGGTGAGGAAGACTAAGGAGGGGTTCTCTACTGGCCTGTTTACTATACCAATTGAAAAGAATAATGTCCTTCATAAAAAGAGTTACCATGCACCAAAAATATTTGATGGGATTGTAAAGGGTCAATTCACCAGGGTAAAACGCATCTGCTCTTCTCAACAACTTTATCACCAACATAGTCAGAAGATGATTGAAAAATTGGTGGAAAGAGGGTATGACAAAACTAAAATAGAAACCAGAGCGCGAGATATAGGAGAAAAAGATCGCTCCGCTCTATTTAATAGACCTCAGAAGAAGGAAGAGGATGGGAAACTTGCGTATGTTAGCACGTATGATGCACACAGTGAAATGATCAAGAGAACAATACAAAAGCATTGGAATATACTGAGGAGTGATGTCAAATGTGGCAAATTATTTAAAGATCCTCCGTTCTTTGTTTATCACAAAGGACGTACAAGAGGGAGCCAAATAGTTCAAAGTGACATACGGGGAAAGAAAAAATCTAATAGTCAGAAACATTTTCTGAATCTCGAAAGAAAAGGAACCTAGCCGTGTGCAAACTGTCAGAACTGCAGTGCGGTTATGCGAGGCCCATACATTACACACCCTTGTAGTGTAAAAAAGATACCAATTAGAGGAGCGTTCACATGTAATACTAAGAATGCGATTTACATCCTAAAATGCCCGTGCGGGATCGCGTATGTTGGGCAAACAACACGAAGTGTAAAAATTAGACTCAACGAACATCGGAGCACCATTAGGGTAGCGTTGAAAAATAAATGTGTAGAACAGGGTGAAGGGAAGAGATTTGGCGAGACGAGCGTTGCTAGGCATTTTTTAGAAAATAACCATAGTGTATCAGAACTAAGATGGGCTGTGTTAGAGGAAGTTGAGGTGAGGGAGGGACAATCCATTGAAATGCTTCTTTTACGACGAGAAGCGAGATGAATTTATGAATTGAACACGCTTGCACCAGCTGGGATGAACAAAAGTTGGGACCTTAGAGCATTTCTGTGAGTACTAATGTAGGATTGGTTAGCTAAATGTAGTGGCTTAAGCAGTATACACCTTGTTGTACTTACCTATAAATTGCAGAGGGTAAGTTAGCAGCGCGTGCTTGAGAAAGGGGGAGGTCCCCCGAAACGTCGCGCGCCCTGCGTCACGCCCGTCTGTCAGGAATTGCTGTGCTCCAAGCCGGAGCGGCCAGAACTATGCGGTCGCAGTACTGCAAATGAATATATGTTCCTGATTTGAATTATACCCCCCTGCTATGGAATGCCTTCCACAATAATCGCAAGTAACAAAACTGCTGTTTGTTGAAGTCTTGTATCTATAGGACTTTTTAATAAATTTTTGATACTGTTTTGCAATTAAAAAAGCCTGCACTTTTTGCTTTTTACTTTTTTTTGGTGTCATTCATATTACCATAAATTTTTTGGGGGAAATCCCAAAAAAAAAACATTTGGTGGGGAAAAATGTAAAAAAAGCATATTTGGGCCCCAATGTTTGGGGTGTTTTGTTTTATGGGTTCAATATCAGTAAAAATGATGCGTTATCTGTATTTACGGGTTTGATAGGAAAAAACCAGCAATACCAAAAAATTTTTCAATTGTTTTGGAAACCAAAAAAAAATTTTAAAACATTTTCTGTTTAAAATTTTGGGCCCAAAGGGCACCATTTTCTGAAAATAATAACTTTTTTTGCACAAAACCCTTTTGGGGAATTTTTAAAGTGAAGGTGCCAATTTTGTTTGGGGCTAAAGTGTTTTTTATTGTACCATTTTGGGAAAGGGGCTGGGGGCCCTTCTCAGCCCTTTTCCCAAAATTTGCCTTGTGAATGCAGATACTTCGTAGAGTGCGAAAAGGCAAAAAAATTTCCTTACACGCCGTTGGGTTTCGGGTCCCCCTTAAAAAGAGATGTTTCCTTCCTGAGCTCCCCGATGCCCCCCCCACACAGCCAGTATACGCCCCGCTCTCCCAAGGATGGGGCCAAAAATCCCGAAACAGCCCTTTTTCTGCAGATGAGAGTTAATGGTTGGCAAAAAAATCCTTTTTGCTTTCTAAAGGGAACCTGTAGGTCAAAAACAAATTGAGGATTTGTTAACCCATAGGGGGCACTGTGGGCTTCTGGGCCCTTTTCCCTTTAAGGCCTTGTGATTTTTGCGAGGCTTCGTAGAGGCAAAAAAGGCAAAAAAATCTTACACCCCTTTCGTTCGGTTTGCTTTTTAAAGGGGAGAGAGTTTCCCTTTCCTGTACCGGGTTCAGAATACATGAAATTTTTTTTGATAAAATTTATTAAAATTTTTGGGGGGAAAAAAAAATTTTAACAAAAAAAAAAAGGGAAATTTTTTGGCCATTTGAAATCTTTTTTTTTTTCTCCCAAGTGGTCAGGTAAGGAAAAATGTGTTTTATATGTTTTATTTTTTAAAAATTGAAAAAAGGGGGGGTTTTGATTTAAAATTTTTTTAAATTTTTTTGTTTTTTTTTTTTACATTTTAAAATTTTTTTTTTTTGGTCCCCCAAAATTTGTTTGTGTATAAAGATGGTGGTTTTTAAAAAAATTCCGGGCCTGTTTAGTTGGGAATTTTTTTCGGCTTCATCTAAGGGAGGGAATTTGGCCCTTTGTCAAGTGAGAAACATCAAAAACTCAAATACCCGGAACACTTTCCGGGAAAGGGAACCCAAGTTGGTGGCGGCGGGTGTTTAAAAGGTTGGGGTTTTTTGGCCTTCTCTGGTACCATCTTCCTTGGGGAAGGCACACGATTTGGTATGAATCCTTTCTAGCATTTTCCAAAAATACCCTTTATACCTGTGATTGTTTTCCCCTGGGGAAAATTGTGATCTTCCGAAAGGGAACAATGTGACAATTTAACTTGTCAAAAAAATGCCCAAAAATTTGGGGTTAAAAAGGGAAGGGCCCAAAGGGCTTAAAAGTATTACCCTTTGGCTCCTAATACCCTAGTTTTGAACCGGTTGGCATCTGGGGGGCCCCACCCGGATATGTAATTTAAAATTTCCTGCCCCAATCCCCGCCAGCAGCTCGGGGGAATGTATTTAAGAAGGGCTCCGTTTCATTTTAAGATAGGTTCCCCGGCACGTGGACAAAAAAAACCTTTGAAACGAATTACTAAAAACTTTAATGAAAATGAGTTTCGGTCCCAACTGCCTGTCAAAAGCAGCTGAAAAAAAGGGCCCTTTTTTTTCCCCAACTTTTTGGGTTTTTTTGGCCGTTTTTTCCCGGGTCTTCAACCCTTTTTTTTAAGGTATGCAAAATTTTAAAGGGAATTGGATGTAACCCCGCATAAAAAAGGGGAATGTTAAAGGATTTAAATTAAAAATTTTTTTTGAAATTCTTGTAGTGTTTTGGTTTTGGGCTAAAAAAGCTTTTCTCGCGTTTTTTCCCCAAAAAAAATTTTTTTTTTTTAAGGTTTTTGGGGCCCCAAAAGGTCCATTTTTTTTTTACGGTTTTTGGTTTGTTTAAAAACCCTATTTTTAGGGGATTTTTGGCGCAAATAAAGTTATCTTGTTTTTTGTCGCCCAAAATACTTTTTTTTATGGTTTTTGGGCCATGTCCATTTTTTTTTAAAGATGTTGGTGTAAACTTTACCCCGTTCGCGCTAAAAATAAGTTTTTTTACGGATTTTGCCGCTAAAATTCTTCTCTTAATATATTTTGGCGATAATAAAATTCTCGCTTCTGACAGCAAAAATACGTTTATTTAAATTTTTTTGCCGTTAAAAAGTTAAGAAAGTATTTTAGGCAAAACCCGTAAATAAATGGATTTGGTGAAAAAATCGTAAAAAAAAAAGTATTTTTTGGTCGACACGAGATCCCTTTTTTTCGACAAATCTGTAAAGAAAAGTTTTTTGTGCAAAATCCCTAAAAAATCTTATTTTTGGCATCAGAAGCGAGATAACTTTTAAGCCCAAAATCTGAAAAGAAAAATTTTTATTGCCCAAAAAACCTTTTTAAAAAAATGTTTTTGCGCCAAATCTGTAAAAAAAAAAACCCCTTTTTTTTGGCATTAGAAGCGAGAAAATTTATTATCACCAAAAAAAATGTAAGAAAGGTTTTAGCACCAAAATCATAAAAAAAGATTCTGGGCCAAAAATCTGTGCCCCCCCCCATTTTTAGCATCAGAAGCGAGTAACTTTTTTCACCAAAAAAAGTTAAAAAAGGTTTTAAGCACCAAAATCGTAAAAAAAAAGGATTCTGACGCCAAATCCTAAAAAAAAACGTTTTTTTAGGATAAAATATGAATTGCGCAAAATGTTAGCCCCAAAAGCATGATCTTTTTTTAAAAAAGGGTAAATAAGGAACATCAGACACTTGTAGAAATTTGATCAGGAAAAAAATTTTATTAACCCCCCCTTTGGGTGGATTGGGGTCTCCTGGGGGGTTTTCATTAAAAAATGCGGCAAAAACCCCGCAAAAAACATCGGCCCTTTCCATAGAGTAGTAAATTTTTCTGCCTGCTTGGCTTTTTTGAGCATTTTGCAAAAGACGACCAGTAAAAAAAACGGCAAAAAAAAGAAGCTCGTGAAAGAAGGGCGTTTTTACTAGATTATGGGGTGTTTTCAGTCGTTTTCAGCGTTTTTCAAAAAGAAAAAACGCTGAAAAAAAAGAGTTTTTGTCGGTGTAGAATACCTAAAACCTACCGGCCTTATTGTCCCCCCAGCTGTCAAAAATGGTCATGCTGAAAGTTGCCTGGATTTTATCTTTTGAAATATCTGCCTATTTGTATGGACTGTATGTATAACCTGTCTAAATAGACCTACCGTAGATATTTCAATAGAGGTAGTAGAAATGAAAAGATACATAACACAAAGATTTATTACTGTAATGTTTTTTTAATATAAATTTTAATTTTTCTGGTTTTTTCCCCGATCATTTCTGGAGTAGTTTAAGTAATGGGAATGTTTGCATACAGAGGAAGTCAATTAGTGTGAAAAAAAGTGGTAATATCTGTACAAATTTGGGTTTTGGTTTTTAATAGTAAAATTGAGTTCATCCTCAAAGCATTTAAGCAATGCATTCATTAGGGGGCTTCTACACAGCATTTTGTGGAGATGCAGCTTTTGATGCTGTTTTTTTTCTACGCTAAGACAGAAGTGAATTTAGAAGTTAGGGGAAATATCAGGAAAGGACTTTTCCTTTCTGGATCCACTTCTGGCTCAAGCTCAATAACCTGCAACAAAAGCTGCAATTTTATTTATTTAGTTTTTTTTTAAATGCTGTGTATTAAAAAAAACCTGCATGGGGGTTTTTATCAGCCCCTTTAAAGTACGGTCATGGCCAAAGTTGAGAATGGCACAAATATTACATTTTCAAAATGATTGTTGCCCCCTGGTTTTTTTGTGTGTTTTTCAGATGTTTTTTCCATACAGAAATACAAATGCAATCATTTTGATTAACAAAAATTTTATTGACGATGAATGAGTTAATGCCCCCAAAAAAATATTTGCAGTGTTGACCCCTTTTTTCGGACCTCTGCAATTCCCTGGCTGCTTCAAAAACTTTGGACCAAATCCTGCTGAAGAGTCCATTTTAGGGATTTTGTCACAATTTGTTGGTTTTTGTTTGTCCCCCGTTCTTGTGATTGACCACAAGTTCTAAAAGGGATTAAGTCTGGGGGTTTCCCGGCCCTGGACCCCAAAAACTCTATGTTTTGTTACCTGGCCATTTAGTTATACCTTTGCTTTATGGCAAGGTGCTCCATCATGCTGGAAAAGGCATTGTTGATCCCCAAAACTGCTCTTGGACGGTTTGGGGAAAGTTGTCTTGGAGGACATTCTGGTACCATTCTTTATTCTGGATGTGTTTTTGGGCAAAACGGTTAGAGACCGTTTCCCCTTTGGCTGAGAAGCAACCCCCCACATGAATGGTTTCTGGTGCTTTTACGTTGGCATGAGACAAGACTGGTGGTATCGCTCACCTTGTCTTCTCCGAAAAAAGCTGTTTTCCAGATGTTCCAAACATTCGGAAAGGGGATTCATCAGAGAAAATGACTTTACCCAGTCTAAACAGTCCATCCTGTACCTTTGGCAGAATTCGTCTGTCCCTGATTTTTTTTTTGGAGAGAAGTGGCTTCTTTGCTCCCCTCCTTGACACCAGGCCTTGCTCCATAAAGTCAAACCCCTCAAAAGTGCGTGCATTTTTGCACTCACACCTCCCTGTTCCCTTTTTCCTGAGAAAGCTCTCCCACTGGGGTCCCCCGATTCCAAAGCTGAAAACATTTTTTTAAGAGACGGCCCTTTGTGCTTGTGGTCTTTTTGGGCGCCCGGGAAAGCCTTTTTGGCATAATGGAACCTCTCCCCTTGAATTCCTTGATGATGCGATGTTTGTTGATGGGTGCAATTTTTTCAAAGTGCGATATTTTCCCCGTGTTGGGGCCAGTTTTGTGCAGTGCAATGTGACTGCGTGTTTCTTAGAAAAACCCCATGGTTAACAGAAGGGAGAAAAAATTTGATGCCAAGCCCCAAAGCCCCCTTTTTAAAAGTGTCCAGTGGTTTGTGATTCTTACTTAATCAGGAAAGTTTTGTTCTCCGGCCCGGGTCATCATCAAAACCCCCCCCACCTGTTTTTTAAATGGACAAATCACTGTACGATGTTAGGGGCCCCTTTTAAGGAGGCCTGAAAAGGGAAGTGGAAATGTTTTTTGGGGGGATTAAATTTCATTTTCTAGGGAAAATTTTGGGATTTTTGAAATTTAAATTTTGTTTGTTTAGTGATCACTCTTTAAAAACATTCTGGGGGTTTATGCAAATTGCCTTTTAAAAACCTGTTGCAAGTAGACTTTGAAAAAAATTAACTTTTTGTTCTTTTCAAAAATTTTTTGGCCCAATGGACGGTAGGGGTTTCTGAATTTCAGCAACTTATTCGATAGATATGTTATACTGCAGACATTTTGGACCTTATGTTTTAAAATCATAGAAAACCAAACCAGGAGCTCAGCCTTTTTTCTTTTATTTGCTTAGGAAAAATAAAAGCTAAAGCTTGCCCTGGTTGCCAGGGGGAAACAAAGACAGCCCTTAAATGCTAGACAGTTTTCTTTACTTTAAGGGCACTTTGCTTCCAGGCTTCATGCAAAATTTTGGGGACCCCAAGTATAAATTTTTAATTTAAAAATATTTATTTTCCAAAAGTAAAAAAAATATCTCCTTTAAAATGTATTTAAATTAATGGAATCAAAAACCCTAATTTTACTTTAAACAGCCCACTGATGTTTTTGGGTTCAGATTTTTACATTTTTACTACTTTAAAACCCCTTACCGCCGGAGCCTGTTTTGGCCTTCTGCAGACCCCCTTTTTTAAAAAATCTGTCATGTGTCACTTTATGTGAAATAATTTTTTTGACCTTTAACCTTTTCCATGTGATTCAGAGATTGTTTTCTCGTAAACACTTTTGTGTTTCAAGTTTGCAAGAAATTTTGGTCCAAAAAAAGGGGGGTTTATTTGTAAAATTTTTTCCCAAATTATCGTAAAAAATGTGAAAAATTTACCAAATTTAAAAAATTTCCCAAAAATTTCTGATGTAAGGACGATAGTTTTTCCACTAAAAATTATTTTTAAAATTTGCTTTTACCAATGTCTGCTGTATTTTTGGCTTTTTTTTTTTTTAAATTTGCTTTTTTTTTTTACGACATTGGGGGCTTAAAAATTTTTGTAGAAAAAATTTTCAAATTTTCAAAAAAAAATTTCCCAGTTTTCTTATTTTTAGGGACCATTTCAGTTCTAACGTGATTTTTTTTTTGCCTGTATTTTTTGATCCCAACCATAAATGCCTTTATCTAAAAAACTACCCCCTTAAAGTATTAAAAACAAAATTTAGGAAGTTTTTTAAACCCTTTAGGTTTTTAAAACGGGGAATTAAAGCAAAGTGGGGGGGAAATTTCAAAATTTCACTTTTTTTGCTTTTTTTCAATTTTTTTTTACTTTATTGACTAAAATTTGGGTTTAAATGTGTTCAGGGAAATGAAAAATTAAATTATTGTTCCCCAGTTTCGGCCTTTTTCAGAGATATCCAATATGGGGCCCTGTGCATTTTTTGGGCTAAACCCAAGCCCCAAAAATAGGGGCGAAAATTTACGGGAAACCTGGGGCCTAAATTTTCATTTCATTTTTTTTTGGGGGGGCCTTTTTGGTTTTTGCGGACCCCCCTAAGGTGAAAAAATTTAAAAAAATACCCTAAAAAGACCCATTTTGGGAAATTTCCCCCTTTACGGAATTACCCAAAGGGAGTAGGGGATTTTATATCGACCCCACAGGCGTTTCAAAAATTTTTTTTTAGGTTGGCTCTGAAAATAAAAAAAAAATTATATTTTTTCCAATAATTGAATTTTAGGGTGAAAATGTTTAATTTTTTTTTAAGGAATTCTTGGAAAAAAAAAACCCCAAAATTTTGTTACGCAATTTCTTCCAAAATTAGGCAATTTCCCTTTAGGGGGGTTTTAAACGCTGTTTGGCGCCCTGGGAAAGGGGGGTTTAAGGGAGGGGCGCTATTTTTGGGTTTTTTGGGGCCCCAGATTTTGGTGGGACCATGTGCATTTGCAAAGCCCCCAAAGTTTAGGGAAAAGGTGAAACCTTAAGAAGGTTTCCCCATTTTGGATTCAAAAACCCCCCCAGGGGGTTCTTTAAGGTGTATTTTGGGATTTTTTGGGGGCCACAGGGGTTCCGTTTGTTTTTTTTTTTTCATTTTGCCCTGGAGGGGGGGGGGAAAAGCAGTTCCCGCCAAAATTTTTTTTTGGGCTTCTTTTTTTTGTATTTTGCCCTTAAAGGGTTTAAAAGACGGGGATTACTTTATATGGGGGGCGGTACAATTACAAAGTTTTCAATTTTTATTTTTTTTTTTTTGGTTTTATTCTTTTACACAATAGGGAAAGGGGTTTTAAAAAGTTGTGTTTTATGGTTTTCCCGTTCTGAAGCCATAATTTCTTTTTTTTTTTGCATTTTGGAGGGGTTGTTTGGGGTTGTTTTTTACGAGATGAGTTTTATGGGGTTTTTTTTGGTAAAATTTTGGGGGGCATGTGATGTTTGAAACACTTTTTATTAAGGTTTTTTTGAAAGGATTTTTGTACAAAATAAAAGCAAACTGGTAAATGTTTTTTAAATTTTTTTTTTTTTTACAGCGGTTTAATGTTTCGGTATAAAAGACTTTCTTGTTTTGCTCTGCGGTTGATACGATTACAGAGGGTAAACCCCAAAATTTTTATATTTTTTTTAAAGTTTTACTGCTTTTACACAATAAAAAACCTTTTATTTGAAAAAAGGGAAAAAAGTTTTTGCTTTACCGCAATTGAGGCCCTAACTTTTTTTTTTTTTCTGTTTATGGAAACTTTTATAGGGACTTTTTTTTTTTTTGGGGTGAGTTGCGGTTTTATTTGGGGAAAAATTTTTGGGGGGCAAGAATTTTTGATCCCCTTTTATAATCCCTTTTTTTTGGGAAAGGGAGGGTGAAGAAAATAATGCAAAACCTTGCCGCGTTTTTTTTTTTTAGTTTTTAAAAGCGTTTTTACGGCAGTATCCTTAAGAAAATTGTTTTAAATCTGTGGGTTGAGTGATTTTCGGTGATAACCCCTTTTTTGTAGTTTTTTTATTTTAAAGCAAAAATTTTTTTGTGTAAAACCCAATTTTTTATGCATCGCTATTTCTTAAAAGCCAAAAAATTTTTTTTTTTTTCTGTAAACAAGAGCTTTTGTACAGATTTTTTTGTGTGGGTTTAAAAAAATTTTTTTAATTTGGAAAACCCCTTTTATGTTGATAAGAGTTTTTTAGACTTTTTCTCCCTTTTATGTGTGCAGGATGAACAAAAATCGCAAAATTTTGTGCAGTTTTTTTTGGTTTTTTTTTTTTCGGGGTTCACCTTAGGGGGTTTAATTTTTCATGACGAAATTTTTTGGGTGGGTCGCAGAAAACTGTGGCGATAACCCAAATTTGGGGACTTTATTTATTTTTTATCTTTTTTGGGGCGATTGGCGTTTTGTAAAGGGGGGGGGGAAAAGGGGGATGTACGTGTTTTTTATTTTTTTTTTGTGTTTGTGTTTTTCTTTTTTACAACTTTTTTTTTTTAAATTTTTTTAACCAAATTTTTACATTTTACCCAGGGGGGAATTGCTGAACGTTTTGTCCGGGTCGGTTTAGGGAATTTGGGATCAGATTTCAGCTTTTTAGCTGTTGGGTGGTCTCCATGGCAACTGTCAGTCCCGCTGCATTGTGGGCTTTTGTTTTCGTCAAAAGAAAAAACCCCGGGTGCTGTCATTTAGCATCCCGGGGGCCCTGGTAGGGGATCGTAGCGGCGCTCGCGCCTTAAATGCGCCGGATTTGGGCAGCGAGCTCACTCCCGCCGCCGCCCGCCCGATTTTCGTGACCCGATGTCGCGACATCGGGGGGTTAAACCCCCCGGCCGGGGGCCCCACTCCCGGGCCCGGGGGGTTTCGGAAAGTTACCCAGAGGGAAATTCCGCTGGTTCCATGCTGCGATCTTCGTTGCTCTGCTTGGGGAGCGCGCAAGATCGCGTGAGTTTTAAATTTCGGCAATTTGGCCCGGGAACCCCCTACCCCCAAATTTTCCGATGAGTACGGCCAAAAAAGTCGGTAAAGGGGGTTTTAAAATTTCCCAAATTTTTTTTTTGCTGCTGTCACCCTTTAAATTTACAAAGGCAAAAAGCCAGCACACCCAAAATGTGGGCCCTCAAGCAAGATTCGTACCTTTGTTTCTATTCCCCTTAAAATGCTTTTCCCTTTTACCTTTTTTTCTTTTTCCGCCCTTTTTTTTGCCTTTTTTTAAACATTTGGCGCCCTTATTATGAAACCCAAGTTCCTTTAAAACAACCCAAAAATGCAGACGAGGTTCTTTTTTGGGCGGGTTTTACAGGCTTATTCATGCCGTAAAATGAAGGGGCGGATTTCGCCCGCAATTACGGCTTGAGTACGGGGCGGGGTTGGCAGCTCGCCGGCCCCATAGACATTCATTATCCACGGCGCGTCTCCCACCGGGATAATGTGCATGTCACTTTCTCCGAGCGGGGAGGAGAAACGGAATCCATCGTTCTCTATGAGAACTGTGGATTACCGTAATGCCTGGGACGGATTCCAGCCGTATTGCAGCGCAGTACGGCGCGCAATACTGCTGGAATCCGTGCCCGAAATAAGCCGTGTGAACGGCTCCTTAGACACCATTTATGGACGCACAAAAAACACTTTCATACATTCAGGCGCATTATACACTGAAATATAGATACGAAAATGCACTTCAATGCACCTACTTCCATGCATGTCTCCCTTTGTGTCTGTTGTTTTCAGAATCGTGTGCTTAGGTACTTGCATATTTTTTGGGTGTTTCTCATTATAAATCATGTAATTTAACACATGATTTGTATGTAGAAACAAAATGCAACACACATATACACATGGGGTTTTTTTTGCAGAAAAGAGCAAAAACTATTGAGGTCTATAAATAGGAAAAGTGGCACAAATAGCCAGAGAAAATGCAACACCTGTAGTATACTTCGTTGAGAAAAAACTGCCACTGAGCCAAAAAAAAATTGCATCTACCGTGAGAATAATATGCCACAAAGAAAAAAAGTTATGTCTGGGGTTGAGATTTCCATATCATCTTACAAATATCATCTGACCAATCAAACACTGCAAAAAGCCCAACGTGTGAAACTACCCTTAGGCAGTTTTTTCTGGATCTTGAAAAACCAAAATAAAAACACTGAAAACTGCCCGTGGACCAGGCTCGTAGCTATAGGGGGTGAAGAGGTAGCAGTCACTACCGGGCCCTGTAGCCTGAGGGGCCCAAAAGCCTTCCTGCCACATAAGAAGATACCAGCATTGTAAGTGGCACATGGTAGCTGGGGGACCCATTTCACTTTTTGCACTAGGGCCCAGGAGCTTCAAGTTACGCCTCTGCCGTGGACAACATATGCATGTGTTTATATAACAATGTAATAAGCCCGGTAGGATGAAGCTCATCATATTGTCATATTATCCCCATAGAGCCTCCACCTGAAGTGCACAGCAGGTTATGTATGGAGCTGGTTTACTCATTGTACTCTGTCATTTCAATATGTAGACATTTTGGGCAACATGTCCCATTAGGGCTGCACCTTTATTTTGGTATATTTTGCAGCAAAAAACTGTTGGAGCCATAGTCTCTATATAAATGAACTGTCGTACACCAAAACTAGATGCATTTTATGCCAGGCATGACACTTTTGAATGGGCCTAAAGTAGGCGCATCAAATATGCCAGCAATGATATGCTATGCGCCTTTTTTTGGTATCCGCCAGGTTTATTTATTCAGGTGCATTTAATGCACCTTAAAACTGGCATGGAAGCGCCTCTTTTCTGACATGTCACCCTCTGTGTGTTTTCACATTTTAAAAATGTATTTTTAAAGTGCTATTTATGGCAACATCCTTTTCAGCTGTAATGCTTCCAGTTATTGCAACTATACATTGTGCTATTATGTCATCATGTTATACTCGCTGTGTTATATATGGATTTTGACCTTGTGTTTCAACATTGCTGGGAGTTAGCTAGTGGTAGGAACCTCGCTAGATTTGGGTCAGATGGAAGATATTTGATATTAGCATTTGACAGTAATCCCTTTGATGTGAATGTTTGAGTAATGGTAATGTTGACCTTCCTCAAGGTCAATGAGCAAGCTTTCTTAAAAGAGATTATTTATGTGATTATCATTATCACTGTCACATTGAAAAAATTCATTTCTGTACAGAAGGTCATAAAATCATAATAATGTTTATGTTACAGGGCTTACTTAGATTTAAATGAGCTGAAGCATCGGCTCAATGTGACTGGATCAACTCAGCTAAACATATTCTTTGCAAACTCATCAGAAGAGGAGCTGGCTGGGGTTGCTACATGGCCTTGGGATAAAGAGGTTCTCACTCACCTTGGTATGGTCTATTTAATATTTAAAGATTGTCTATTTCTTAGACTTAATAGTTTTACTTTTCTTTTAATACAGGATAAACAAACACATGTTTAAAGATAATAAAATCTGATTTTACAATACAATCTAGTGTCCTTAGAAAATATTCATCAATTGAGCACATTGCATAATGACATACTGTAGTGGGCAGGGACTTTTCTGCCTCCAGTGGCTGAATTATGCACTAAAACACAGTAAAAGGGTTTTTTCAAGATTTTTACAACCTAACTACTGTACTACCCATACTGTCCTCTCTCATCATCCACTTCCACCGCTGCCAGAGCTCCGCCCCTCCCCCCCCTCCGCCATGATAATGACACATACATGGATCACATGATGCTGCAGCTAATGACTGACTTCTGTGCTGTACAAGCAGACGTGAGTGCTGAGGCCAGAGATTGGTTGCAGAATTATGTGATCCTTGAACGTGATATCATCAGAGAGGGACTGGGGGGATGACACTGGAGCTCTGGTGGTAATAGGTAAGAATGGGTTCATTTTCTATTGTAGGGAGGTTTTTAAGAGTCTTGGAAAACCCCTTCAAAGTGTACGGCTCGTTTTACACTGCCATCATTGCTTCCATGTGAATGGAGATTATGACAGCATTCCCTGAGCCTTTATACAACAGACACCAGCAAGGCCCAGATGTCCCCAATGACTTTTAGGGCGACATGTATGATTGGGCTTTCCGCCTGTTTTCAGCCGTATACTGTGCCTCACTGTGCCGACTCCGCTGTCGGACGCTCAAATGCGATGTTAGGCGCAAGCTTCGCCACTTTGTAATGTGCCTAACATAAAGGGGCGCGCTGTGAGCGTTCTGGGGCGGGACGCACCAGATTCGAATACTCCGACGCAAGTAGGAATGCCGGTCGGTAAAGTGAGGCGCATTACAGCTCCGACAGGCAGACCTGGTTCAAAATGGTCTACCTGAGTCGGAGGAGGCGCAGTGAAGCTAGAACGTAATGGAATGGGGCAAACTGTGGTCTAGGGCTACAGTTACAACAGTACAATAATAAAAAAGAGTTGTCTATAAAAATAATTTATTAATAAAGATAAATATCAAAGTTGTATAAAATCGATTTCAATGTATTGAAAAAGTTGATCATTTAAAATTGAAGGAAATATATATAAGATCTCAAAAGAAAGAAATATCAGCTATAAAAGGTCTCAAAAATACGGAGAAAATTAAACTGATTTTACATTAAATAAGCCAATGATGATGTTGTACTGATGTTAATGTTTGTCTTTATTATTAGCAAAAATGTAAGATGTATTTTTGATTCTTTCACCTTTTATTCTATTTAATATCTACAGCAAGAGCCAGCACAGCACAGATCTTGCTGGGACCTGTGGTCCTCCAAGCAGGATTTCTATGTTCCCACGGCTTACTTCGGGTCATATTTACGGACGTATTTACATCCGCAAATACATCACCAAATCAGCGTAAACTAATGAACAGTTAGCTTAGAATTGATACCAGTGGAAAATACAGATGTATTTGCGTCCACAAGACCTGTGCTGTGCTGGCTCCTGCTGTATATACTAAATAGAATAAAAGGTGAAAGAAGCAAAAATAATTTTTTTTCTCTTCACTAACATGCTTAATGATTTTTCGCTGATTTCCAGCCTGTCTCTAAACTTAATACATGTTAGGCGCATTCCTTATGCGCCTAAGTTCCGCAGTGCACCTCACACACAGGCGAGGCGCAGGGAACTTTCCTATGCATTTATGAGCACACTTCGGGCGCCAACATACATCAGGCGCAGTTTTCAGGAAAAAAACCATGAAAACGGGCGCCTCGACGTGCGGATCTTCATACATGTCGCCCTTAGTGAGATCTGTCAAGTTCTGTTGTGATGTCCATCAATTTGATGGGAAGACTAGTACAGCACACTGCACAAAGTAAGAAGTAAAGTTTATGAAGTCCTTAGGAAGTTACAATACAAAGGGTGACACGTATGATTTTTGCCACCCAGGCGCCTTTTTTTCCCGGGCATTAGTGGTGTAGAATGCGCCTGAATCTATAAACCTGTTCTACTGCGGGTCATAGATTTAGCGCTTTCTAGCTACAATTCTGGCTCAGGTAAACCACTTTTAATGTGGTCTACCTGTTCCAGCAGTAATGCGCCTGGATTTGCTGACTAAAAGTCCTAAATATGTAGCTTCGTACGGTTGTGGTGCGAATCACTTAGGCCCGTTACAAAGTGCAGCGGGCGCTTTATAATGCACCTAATTTTGGAGTACGCCTGATTATAAATATAGCGAAGAGAGCTGCTCCAGTTTTCGGGCTGTAAAGACGCCAGACTTATGGCGCAGACCCGTACGTACATGTCGCCCAAAGTGTTTCTTTTTGCCCATACTGACCCTCTTTACATCAAGAAGCAAAACCCTTCATGTTCCAAAGTTCTTGAGTAGAATTTTGGTTATTAAGCCCCTTTGATTGTAACCTCGATTGCATAAAAAATAATATTTTAATTTGTGAAAAAAATGCCCACCTGAGCAATAAATTGACCACCTTCCTTTTAGGCATATGCGCTAGGCAATAAAGTATAATGCCATAGTATCACTACTTCCTTTGCATATGTGACACATGGCATTTACATTTTCTCCAGTGATCTCAATGCATCATTTACTATTGCATAGTGGTCAAGAAAGACAGCTGGTGATAAATACGCAGCCACATAGACAGTGGATTTTCTTTCATCTATAATCTACTTTCCACTTATGTTCTTCCATGATTGAGTAGGACTAAGTTAAATCACATAAAAGGGTCATTTTTTTTTCTGTTACAGGTGGCATTGTTATGAATCCATCATTCTTTGGCGTTCCAGGCTTAACACATACCATGATCCATGAAATCGGACATAGTTTGGGACTGTACCATGTTTTCCGTGGTATTTCAGAGATCCTCTCTTGTAGTGACCCTTGTATGGAAACAGATCCTTCGTATGAAACTGGAGACCTCTGCCGTGATACCAACCCTTCCCCAAAGCATAAAACATGTGGAGATCCTGTCCCTGGACCTGGAAATGACACCTGCGGCTTTCAAACATTTTTCAACACACCATATAATAACTACATGAGCTATGCAGGTAGGTAACATCATCCAAACCTTTATGTATTCATATATTTATTTATGTGTGTAAAAATACATATTCAGGATCTAATCATAAAATCCATATGTTCCCTATAGAGGATTTAAAATTCACAGAAAATTACCAAATCAAAAAAAAAAAAATTGCTTTGTAAGGGCAAACTAATGGCTTAAAGTTAATGTGCATATTTTTAATTCTTAATTTAAATTTAAGTCCAATTTTTTTTTCTGTTTTGTTTTTCATACATCTAGGGGGGCATGTATGAAAACTGTCTTGGTCTAACACTTTCTTTGTTGCCCATAGCAACCAATCAGGGTGCCCCTTTAATTCTTTCGGAACACTACATGAAATGAAAGGGGAGCTCTGGTTGTTTGCTATGGTCAACAAGGAAAGTCTTACACCTAGACAGTTTTAATTTATGAGACCCATTGTTTGTAAATGGGTTTGGGACTATATAACAGAAAAGCGGAGCAGTGGCTGCTGTATAGATATATTAGCAAGGGCGTAACTAGAGAAGCCTGGGCCCCATGACAAACTTTTGGATGGGGCCCCCCTTTCCTCCTGCGTCCCTGACCATGAACCATGCAGTTATTAGATAATACAAGGGGAAAATACCTCACCATGCATATCAGCATCATACTGCTACCATAAACATCCCACAATACCAAAACTAACATTACCAATAACGCTGCTACATAAGGACCTGATTATATTGCCAAAACACGACCACAAATTACCACCACATAATGACTGAATAATACCCCTATACTATTACTGATCAGTAAACAAAGACCAATAGTACCGCCATATAGTGACCATATAGTGGTAGGTATCAGTGTACACAGGTGCTCTACAGACTGTATATTACCCCCATACAGTGACCATATAGTGGTAGATACCAGTGTATACAGACTCTGCTGAGTGATTCCTGTGTAGTTACATCTTGTGATTCACAGGTGATGTTTCTCTGGTGAGTCGTTGACGTTCTCTTTTGTTCTGCATTCAGTCCAGACCGCCATGATGCCTTCTCCCGGCCACCACTCGTCCCTGCAGATTTGGACACAAATATCTTAGAATCCTCACTTTTCCAGCATCTCCCTCCCTGCCACCCACCTCCGTACAATCTTCCAAGAGGTGGCAGAGGGGCATAGGCCATAGCTTAGAGGCCCAGTCTCCTAGAGGGGATGAACAGAGGATTCACTCCTGGAGATTGTATTACAGCTATGGCCTGTATCCCTCAGAATCATCTTACCAGGTAGGTTGACCCCATTAGATAGGTTGGTAGGCCCTAGTTAGGTAGATTGGTAGGCTTCAGGTAGGTAGGTAGGCTGTACATAAGCTCCAGGTAGATAGGCAGTACATAGGCCTTAGGTAGGTAGGCAGATTGATTTTAGGTAGGCAGTAGTTAGGCAGGTCTCAGTTAGGTAGACAAGCTACTGGTAGGTAGATTGGTCCTAGGTAGGCAGTAGTTAGGCAGGTCTCAATTAGGTAGGTAGGCTACAGGTAGGTAGGTAGGTAGATTGGCGATAGGTAGGCAGTAGTTAGGCCCCAGTTAGGAAGGCAGCCGCAAGGTAGGTAGGCCCCAGGTAGTTAAGTAGGCAGTAGGTGAGCCACAGTTAGGCTGTAGGTGGACCTCAGGTAGCTAGGTAGGCTGTAGATGGGACCCACATACGTAGGTAGGTAAATAGGCTATAGGGAGCCCCAAATAGGCAGGCAGGGTTAAGGTAGGCTACAAGGGGCCCCAAATTGGTAGTCAGGCAGTGTTTAGATAGGGTATAAGGGCCTATATAGGCAGGCAGGGTTTATGTAGGCTATAGGATCCCCATATAGGCAGGCAGGGTTTAGGTTGCTATAGGGGCCGTATGCAGACAGGCAGGGTTTAGGTATAGTATAGGGCCCGATATAGGTAGGCAGACAGGGTTTAAGTAGCTATAGGGCCCCAAATAGGCAGGCAAGAAGGTTTTAGATAGAGTATAGGGCTCCATATAGGCAGGCAGGGTTTAGGTAGCTAAAGGGCCCCACATAGGCAGGCAGGGTTTAGGTAGAGTATAAGGCCCCATATGAGCAGGCGGTTTAGGTAGCTATAAGATCCCATATAGGTAGGCAGACAGGGTTTAGAGTAGGCTATAGGGTCCATATAGGTAGACAGGCAGGGTCTAGGTAGCTGAATGTGCCATATATATTCAGGCAGGCAGAGTCTAGGTAGCTATAGGGGCCATATATAGTTAGGCAGGCAGGGTCTTGGTAGCTATAGCGGTCATATATTGTCAGGCAGAGAGGGTCTAGGTAGCCATAGGGGCCATATATAGTCAGACAGACAGGGTCTAGATTGCTATATTGGCAATATATATTAAGGCTGTTATGTTATAGGTAGATATAGATGTAATATTTAATCAACCAGGCAGGATCGAGGTAGCTATATATGGACATATATAGTCAGAGAGGCAGGGGCTAGGTATCTATAGCGGTCATATATAGTCAGGCAGGCATGGTCTAGGTAGCTATAGGGATCATATATAGTCAGGCAGGGTCGATATCGCCTTAGGGCCATATAAAGTCAGGCAGGAAGGGTCTATGTAGCTATAGGGGCCATATATAGGCTAGATTAATGTTAAAAATATAAGAAATCACTTACTCACCTGTGCCACGGTCCCTCGATGCGACCAGCTCAGCTCCCGGCTAGTCTGTGCTTGCCGCAGGCGACCCGATGATATAATGTCATTGTGCCGCCCATGTCAGCTCTGTGGGCCGGCACCTGCTAGGCTTAAGGCCTACCAGGCAGATTTAGTGCTCCGCTCTGATAACACCAGGCAGTCCGGCGGACGCAGGAGTGAGACTACTGGTGGAGCAGAAGAACTAGCAGGTGGCCCGGATCACCTAAGGATCTGGGCCCCAGTTCAGCTGCTTCGTCTGCTTTCCCAGTAGTTATGCCAGTGTATATTAGTAAATGTATCAGCAAAAATTTTTACTTAAATTAAATTAATATTGAAAGTGAATCTGTCAGCTGAAAATGACGCTCTTATGGGATGTTCACACTGCACATTTTGGTGTGTACAGATAGGTTTTGCAATGCGTATTCATTAGCACTGTTGAAAGTATACGTTGGCCAGCATGTACTTTCATCGTTAGACAGCTCTCTGCCTCGTATCCTTTCTATTTCTCGGCAGTTCATTTCTTTTTATGGGCGTACATTACACGCCGAGAAATCTGATCGTAAAATCAACATCGTCTGAACGACCACCGTGATTTTACTAGTAACATTGTTTTTACTGTGTTTGCCGGGCATATTTCAGCACAATTACACGCCAAAATACGCCTCGCAAATATGCCGTGTGAACGTTACCTTCGGGCCAACGTGTCATTTTTTTTCCCGGTGTGTAGTAAGCATTGAGGAAAATGTCAGGTAATCATAGCTCTCAATGAGAGTTAGGAATTACTGTATTTGCGGTCCGTCCTTCATTCGTAGTGCAACGCAAACACGCCGTGTGAACACGCCCTTACAGAAAACAGCATATTCAGCTGATCGGTGCCACCAACAGAGGTCAGCATGTTAAAGCTATAGGTCTGTACTCTAAGCGGTCAAACAGCCAAACCTTGTGCTAATTGGAGCCCTGAAAAAATGCAATGGCTCACATTTATCAGGCAGTTGCGCTAGAATTCTGGCCCAATTTGTGGCAAAAATAATGTTGTACATGCTTTACACCACATTTATCATGTTTTCACAGTTTTTAGACACACTTTGTGGAAATTAGTGCAGTTAGCAGCATAAAGTAAGCCATCATATTAAAAGTGTAGTTAGATTAGACAGTCTTAACATGTACCAGATTTATCAACATCATGATAAATGTGGCGCATTATAAGACTGTCTCGCATAAGCTTACACTGTCTAACAGGAAGACGGTATTGATAAATCTGCCCCAATAAACTTCAAGTTAGAGTCCACTGCATTTAGAGAGACATGTATGAAAGCGTTTTTCAAACTTTTTTGACATAAAATACACCAAAGCGAGCGGTGTGCGATATTTGCCACATCAAAGTTTGGTGCATTGTTCGAAAGATTCAATACTTTTAAATGCGCCAAACAGCAATTTCTGATAATTATCAAACTATATAAAATTAAATTATATAAATAAAAAAATATCATATATAATTAATATACAAATATAATATCCCAAAAATATTAAAATATTTCCTATAAAACACATTTAAAATTAATCAAATCTAAAATTAATTTTAAATTAAATAACCCACTGACCTATATTTTTCAGAATTATGTTAAAAATAAAATGTTCAGATTTTTATTTTTTTTATTTTTTACTACATTAAATGAAAGAAATTTCAGAGGGTGATCAGTGTGAAATTTATTTTTGCTGCACTCACCCTTTATTCTACATTCGGCAGGATAGTATACCATAGTTTCTATTCACTGACATGCTATTCTAATGCTTTTTCTTTAGCCTATCTATAGCCTTTGTACATGTTTGACACATTACTAATGCACCTATGTTCCGTAATGCGTCAAACTTTAGATGCCATTTATGAATGCACAAAAACCACTTTCATACATTCAGGCGTTTTATACACTAAAAAAGAGGACGTGAAAATTCATTTTGCCCCATCTATTATCATACATGTCTCCCTTACTTGGGAAGTGATTGACAGGATGCATAACAGCTTGTAAGTCACTGCAGAGGGGTAGAGGGAGCATAAAGGAATACAGACATCTCATACCTTTCAATCCACTGTATTATTTCATTGATTCTTTCAGCGAACAGCCCAAAACATAATTGTGGGTAGAGATTCAGTGTAACTTGTAAATAAGTCATCTTTCTACTCATTGTGGCCTTGGGAGACCAGTGGGTGGTTCCACACAGGGCTGTTCCTAGGCTAAATTGCTAAATTTCTACCCCCCCCCCTCCCCTGTAACATAATGCGCCGCAAAGCGACACATTGCATCACCATAAACCAAAGCCAAAATATACAAAAAGCTTTACCACAATGTGCTATGTATAAAACTACTAAATAATAGTCATACAATTACCAAATAACACCACTACACCAACCAGAATCCCAGACTAATAGTGCCAATGTCCTACTAAGACTACATATCACCAGCACATAGTGACCGAATACCGCCACACTGTGACCACATATCACCAGCACATAGTGACTGAATAATACACAATACCATTACTGAATACAAACCATTAAACTACAACCAATTTTACCTGCATGCAGTGATACCAGTTCTTCAGAGGCTATGCAGACATATAATCGACCACAGAAAATTTACATCCAGGCACTTACAGGAGACGTCTCTGAAGAGTTGTTCTCTTTCTCGTCTCCATCTCCATCTGTCCCAGACGCCATGACACCTTCTCCTGGCCTCGAATCTTCACTGTAAAATTTACAAAATAAACATCTTAGACTCCTCAATTTATCATCACTTCTCTACCAATTCCTATCTCTATACAAACTCCCCATCTATAGCACCTCATATGGTAGCCATGTAATAGCTGCTGCAACCATGTAGTAGCCCCTGTAGCCAGAAAATAGCCCATGTAGCCAGACAATAGCCCATGTAGCCAGACAGTCTCCCCTGTAGCCAGACAATAGTCCATGTAGCCAGACAATAGCCCACGTAGCCAGACAGTAGCCCCTGTAGCCAGACAATAGCCCATGTAGCCAGACAATATCCCCCTCTAGCCAGGTAAATGCTCCTTTAGCCAGGTAGGGCCCCTTATAGCCAGGTAGTGCCCCTTATAGCCAGGTAGTGCCCCTCATAGCCAGGTAGTGCCCCTTATAGCCACGTAGATGCCCCTATAGTCATGTAGTGCCTCCTATAGCCAGGTAGATGCCCCTATAGTCAGGTAGTGCCCCTTATAGCCAGATAGTGCCCATATAGCCAGGTAATATGCCCCTTATAGACAGGTAGTGCCCATATAGCAAGGTAATATGCCCATTAAAGCCAGGTAGTGCCCATATAGACAGGTAATATGCACCTTATAGCCAGGTGGTGCCTATATAGCCAGGTTATATGCTCCTTATAGCCAGGTAGTGCCCATATAGCCAGGTAATATGCCCTTTGTCAGTAGTGCCCATATAGCCAGGTAATATGCCCCTTTTTAGCCAGGTAGTGCCCATATAGCTAGGTAATATACCCCTTATAGCCAGGTAGTGCCCATATAGCTAGGTAATATGCCCCTTATAGTCAGGTAGTGCCCATAGCCAGGTAATATGCCCCTTATAGTCAGGTAGTGGCCATATAGCCATGTAATATTCCCCTTATAGTCAGGTAGTGCCCATATAGCCAGGTAATATGCCTCTTATAGCCAGGTAGTGCCCATATAGCCAGGAAGTGCCCCCTGCAGTTAATGATAATAAAATAAATAAAAAGGACTCACCTCACTACCATCCCACGGTCCGCGCATCCAGCTCCGGGAGCTGCTGAGCAGTGTAAATGGCGTGACCTCGTTACGGCACTTAAACTGTCACGCAGCTCCCAGGGATCTCCTTGGAGGCAGAGCTGCTGGCCGAAGAGATCCCAGCATCGCAGGGGGCGCGGTGAAAGCTGTGCGCCCCCCTGCGACGATGATACATACAGGGAAGAAGGCAGGATGGACCCGTCCTGCCTCCTCCGTGTACCAGCAGCTGCACAGCGAGTGTGTGCAGCTGCTGAGTGACTGCATGGCCGTGTTACAACGGCCATGCAGTCAGAGGCCAATGCCCGGGCAGGCGAGGCGAGAGGCGCCCCCCTTGGGTGAGCGGACCCTCAGCGCCCCGGGCGATCGCCTGCCTCGCCCGCCCCTAGGAACAGCCCTGGTTCCACATAACATCCTGTATGAGTATGCACTTTAAATCACTGAGTAGGTCTGCCCACTGGACTCTTAACGCCAGAATGAGCAAAGGTTTTAATGAATAAAACTGAAGTTTACAACATGTTTCCCACAAAACTACTGTGTATATAGATCCGTTAGAGAGGGTTGCATTTCAAAGCCACTCATTTTATTTAGCATTTTTACAGTATAACTGGCATAAGAATTTTGGAGAAGTTGCTACTGAAGCCAATGTAACCTAATCCATAAGCAGTGGAATGGTATTCATTTTTCTTTCATTATGTACCAAGGTAGCAATCCTGGTTTTTTTCACCTCAGATAAAGTAAAAGAGGAAAATATCCATATTAAACATTACCTTGTTAAAGGAGTTTCAATTACATTTATTGTCGTATATAATACAATGGGAAGAAAATGCATTAATAATCTTAGATTTCTTTACTTTAGCACATGTAGATAGTGACGTTTGAAGCACATGTCATAACATAAGGACCATGTTAGGATCTTTATTTATGAAATCCTTTAAAGGAAAGAATAAATCATGATGAACATGATACAATGGCAGAAAATATGGTACCCAATGTTAATGAACCACTGAGATTGTGTATTGCAGTCTAGTGCTATGTCAATGAACAATAATCTGAGATTTTTATGTTCTTCTACTGTATTCCTATAACTTTTACAAACTTAATTTAGAAATATGTTTTTTTGTGGAGACAACACTTTCCAGGGGCAGTGCCAATAATGGATCATATTAAAAGGTTCATGAAACTTGTTCCATAAGTTTTACAATTAGTCATAGTCATATCCCAGCAAATTAAAAAAGAATCAATTAAACAGTGCCCAATAGACCTAAATATCCTCCCTTTATTTCCAACAGTATTACTATTTCCAATAGAGGTCTGTGCCATAGTGATGACACATATGTTTCCTCTGCTCTTTTGCTCCACACCATTTAGTTTTCGTAAGTACCTTCAGGGTAGTGACTGCCTTCATTCTGGTCTTGTACAGTTGAAACCAGAAGTTTACATACACTATATAAAAAGACACATATGGATGTCTTTCTCACTATCTGACATGAAATCAGAATAAACCTTACCCATTTTAGGTCAATTAGGAACCAAAATTATTTATATTTGGCAAATGCCAGAATAATGAGAGGGAGAATCTTCTAAGACATTTTTATTACTTTCTGCAAAATCAAAAGTTTACATACATTTCACAAGCTTCTCACCATAGTTGGTAGGAATTTTGGCCCATTCCTCCTGACAGAACTGGTGTCACTGAGTCATGTTTGTAGGTCGCCTTGCTCGCACCTGCCTTTTCAGCTTTGCCCATACATTTTCAATAGGATGGAGAACAGGGCTTTGTGATGGCCGCTCCAAAACATTGACTTGGTTATCCTTAATCCACTTTATAACCAGTTTTTTGGTAGCTTTGGGTCATTGTCCATTTGGAAGACCCATTTCCGCCCAAGCTTTATCTTCCTGGCTGATGTCTTTAGATGTTGCTTCAGTATTGCCACATAATCTTCTTTCCTCATGATGCCATCTATTTTGTGAAGTGCACCAGACCCTCCTGCAGCAAAATAACCCTACAACATGATGCTGTCCCCTATGTGTTTCACAGTTGGGATGGTGTTCTTAGGCTTCCAAGCTTTTCCCTTTTTCCTCCAAATGTAGTGATGGTCATTATGGCCAAACAGTTCAATTTTAGTTTTGTCAGACCACAATACATGCCTCCAAAAATGTAGGTCTTTTTTCTGTGTGCATTTGCAAACATTATTCTGGTTTTTATATGTTTCTTTTGGAGTAATGGCTTCTTCCTGGTAGAGTGGTCTTTCAGCCTATGTTGATACAGTACTCGTTTCACTGTGAATAATGACACAATCTTACCAGCTTCCACCAGCACCTTCAAAAGGTCTTTTGCTTTTGTTCTTGGGTTGATATGTACATGTCGGACCAAAGTACGTTCATCTCTGAGACACAGAACCCGTCTCCTTCCTGAGCAGTATGATGACTGGACATTCTCATCTTGTTTGTACTTGCATATAATTTTTTGGACAGATGAACAAGGCACCTTCAGGCATTTTGAAATTGCACCCAAGGATGAACCAGACTTGTGCAGGTCCAGAATTCTCTTCCTCATATCTTCCTAATATCTTTGATTTCTTTAGACTTTCCCATGATGTTACACAAAGAAGCAGTGTGTTTCTGGTGTGCATAAAAAAAATACATCCCCAGGTGTGTCTCTAATTAACTCAGATACTGCCAATAAATCAGAAGCTTCCAAAGTCATGACATCATCATATGGTCTGTCCCAAATTGTTTAAAGGCATAGTAATCCTAGTGTATGGAAATTTTTGACTTTGCAGAAAGTAATAAAAGTGCCTTATAAAATTCTCTCTCTCATTAATCTGGAATTTGGCAAATATAAATAATTTTGGTAATCCTAATCGACCTAAAACAGGTAAGGTTTATTCTGATTTCATGTCAGTTAGTGAGAAAAACATGCATATGTATATTTTTATATAGTGTATGTAAACTTCTGGTATCAACTGTAGCTCTCCCACTTTTCTTAAATACAGTAGTCCAAATTAAAGCTAGTTTCTATCTATCCCGGGTGCATTTACTAGGTCTAGACCCAAGAGTGAGAAGTGAGCCACTTTTTCTACAGGTATAATTTATAGCATAGGGATTAGTGTGACTGAGATCACATTGCGGCGGTACGTAAGCCCACAAAATTTGATCAAAATGTGTAATCACAAGCGTGTATGAGGTATCTGTTAATGGACACACAGGACATGTATCCTGCTTTCCTTCAAGCATTGAGCTATTCACCCATTTTGTAATAAATGTTCCTTGACAGTGTGAGGGAAGAGATCTTGTTCATAATTATATTACAGCTTGTACAGGGTTTATCGGAGAGCACCTGTATTAGAAAATAGCAGATACGCAAGGTGACCCTCCCATAACTAGAGAAAAGCAGCTGCAGCCTCCTGTATGCAAAGGACTCTAAGGGCTTGTTCACACGGCGTTTTGGATCCTTTTTACGGATCCGTTTTTCGCACTTGAAAAGCGGATCCGGGAAGCGGATCCGCAAAACGCAGCATTGGATACTTTATTTGGATCCGTTTTCATGCTTTTTCACTTGCGTTTTAAGCATCCGCTTTCAGGAGTGAAAATCTCTCTCTCTCATCTCCTCTCTCTCTCCATCTCCTCTCTCTCCTCTCTCTCCTCTATACTCTCTCTCTCCCTCCCACCTCCCCCTCCCCCCCCCCTCAGCCATGTCTGCCCCAGCGCTCCTCCATGTCTGCCGCAGCCCTCGCCATCATATCATGTCTGCCGCTCCTCACCTGCGCTCCCGCTGTCGCCGCCGAGCCTCACCTGCGCTCCCGCTGCCGCCGCCGAGCCTCACCTGCGCTCCTGCTGCCTCTCCAGCGATCCCCGTCCAGCCTTCCAGTGCGCTGTTCGCATCCGCTTTGAGGATGCACAGCGCAGCTGTTACGTACCAGGAGTGTGGAGCGCTTTTGGACAAGTGCCAAAAGCGGACTCCATTATCTCCTATGGGCGTTCAGTTGCGTAAAACGCAAAAAGAATTGACATGTCAATTATTAAAGCGGTGCGAAAAGCCCCAGTGCAGAAGAGCTTCAAAAGCGCTTCGCTGATCCCCCGGGGGAAACAGCGTGCGCTTTTCCATTCAACTAATTTTAAACACACTGACAATTGTTAACCCGTTTTGGGATCCGTAAAACGGACCAAAAAAGGATCATAAAAACGCCGTGTGAACAAGCCCTAAAAGCCTAAAAGTGGAAAAAATGGAGTAAAATAAATGCAGTAATTAGTCAGCATTGGCAATGACTGTGTATATTGAGGAACTTAGATTACTTTCATCATTTTCCCGGGAATTTATTTTTACAGCCTTACAATTCCTTTTATCTCCTATGTTGCAGATGAAATGATATTTATGTTACAGTGCTATTGCAGATTAGTGGCCCACTGGGAAAATTATATCATTGGAGTAAATGATGACATAATAAGGGAATAGGAACTCGAGTCCAGAAAGTGTTTGAAGTTGAAATGCCTTTAATATAGTCCGCAGGTTTTTATGTGAACAAAGTATATCATAAAATGATTCACCTTTCTTCTACATCAGGGCTTTATTATTATTATTCCTAATATTATACCTTCTGTATCATGATGGTCTTCGTGTTTCCACCAAAAAGAGTTTGCAGCAATCAAATACCTAGTTATCTATTTCTCACAGTAAATATGAAAGTGGGGTTAAGTGGATATGGTGATGCAATAGTTAACCCTGTGTACTCAGAGCTATAACCCCTTCAGATTTGTAATGGTAAAAAAAAAAAAATTAGTAGTAACGCCTCCCTAAGGCTATGGTGGAGCAAGAAAGATACACTCACAGTTTACCGTGTTGCAGATTTAGTAAACTTGTTGGCATAAATATAGTATCATACTTGAAACTGGGGGTCCTGCTATGTTACTTTTCTCAAAACTGTTTGTCTCTTTTTCTTTAAGCCAGGGGAGGGGGGACAAAATTTCCACTCTGCCCTTTTAAAACCCTGGTACTGTGTCACAGTCTCAAAACTTTCGCCAAGGGCATGTTGTCAGTCTGCACCAGGGTCCTTACTCTTGATACATCGGTGCACCAGGAGTCCTTGTCCTAGTAGCTGTCTTTCTCCATCTGATCATATTCTCTCTCAAGCTGATGTCTCAGTTTCTGTGTCAGAAGCTTTCACTCATGTCTTGGTCAGTAGGCCAGCTCCACTATTCTTACCCTTTCTGTTGTTTCGCTCACAGAGGTTTTCTGCCTCCAGTGGGAGTTAAATGGCACATCTTGTGAGCAACAGCTCACTATCAGCAGTCTCTCTCAGCAAAGCTCCAGTTTTGACAGTTTGTCTCTCTTGCACACTATTGCGCTAGTAGCTGATCATCACACTCAGGCTTTTGTAACTGTCTAGCATAAGACTCAAATCAATTTAAAAGGGTTGTCTCACTACAAGGATTGCTTTTTTTATGTTAAAGATCTTGAAAAAAACAAGTATTTACAATATGTGTCCTTTAAAACAGTGTCCTACCTTTTTTGAATATCCCCTCTTGATGGGCTGCATCAGTGCTCAGGTCGTATAGTACAGACCTGTTTACCTCTCATGATGGCTGACAACATGGTTGCTATAGCTACAAAACCTGGCCCCACTGTAGCCTGGGTGGGCAGTAAAACCCCCCTGAATTCAAAATGAAACCAAGAAAACAGGACTGAAGTAAGATGACTCAATGTAGTGAGACAACCCCTTTAAGTGGCAAGAACAATATGTTTAAAATCAAGCATAGCATACCATAAAACATAAAGGACTTTAATTCTTCAAAGCAGCACTTGTTGCATTCATTTTTCCCTCCCTGTCTTGCAGAAGCCATAACTTTTTTATTTGTCTACATGTATGAGAGCTTGTTTTTTGGAGGACAAAATGTTTTTTTAAAGGTGCCATTCCCCCTTACCATATAATGTACTGGGATCTCACCCAAAAATTCTATGTAGGATGGAACGTAAAAATAAATGAAATCCAGACATTTTAATGGGGGAATTTTTTTTGTTTTTTAAAATGTTCTAATACAAACTTTATCGGGATAAAGGTTGGTACAATTCTGGTGATACCAGATTTTTTGACTTTTCATGATGTATTTAAAAAAAAAAAAAAAACTTTTTTGTGTTTCAATCTATGGAACTCAGTGAGGGTTCATTTTTTTGCAGGCTAAATTCTTATTGGTACCATTTTTAGATACATGTCACTTTTTGATCACTTTTCACTCCAAAAAAGGATCTTTTTAATATATGTACAGTATAGAGTATCTCACAAAAAAGATTACACCCCTCACATTTTTGTAAATATTGTATCTTTTATATTTTATCTTATATCTTTTTTATGAAAAAAACGGAGATAAAAAACATTGATACAAAAAAGTAGTCAGTTCACTTGTATAACAGTGTAAATTTGAAGTGTCGTAAAAATAACTCAGCATACAGCTATCAAGGTCTAAACCACTGGAAAAAGGACAAATTGTGCCCAAAGTGTCAATATTTTTTTGTGACCACCATTTTTTTTTCGCACTGCCTTAACTCTCTTGGACATGGAGATCAGTAGAGCTTCACATGTTGCCATTGAAGTCCTCTCCCACTCCTCCATGATGACATCAAGAAGTTGGTGGATTTTAGAGACCCTGCGCTCCACCAGCTTCCGTTTGAGGAGCCCACCAAAGCTCAATGGGTTTGGTCATCAGCATATTTTTTAAACACATGATTGCAATTAAAATTATATTTTGTTTGGTTCAGAAAAAAACGCTGTGCTTCTATTTGGAGCCTCTATCATAGATTACATAAAAAATGACAGAAGAAACATGCAGTATTTTTTCCTTTAAAACAACAGACACTAAGATGAAAACTATTCCGTTTCCATTGTAGTCAGTGTGGTCTGTAAAGAGCCATTGGTTTCCATCATGTAATGGAACCTGCAACACTAATATGAACCAGGCTTTAAAAAAGCAATTTTGAAGAAGTTTCTGCTGGTTGGGTTGAGGGTGGGCTATACCTGTCCACGGAATCAAGTGGTATGGTAGATTGGCAAATTAGGAATTTTGTATATTTGAGTAAGGTTATTTTATAAATTGCTATTCAGGAAAAAACCATGTAAGGGATGTCTGGACTTTCTTTAATACATCCTTATACCCTTAAATACTTGGAAAAATTCGTAAGCCCGGGGGAGGGGGAATTTCCGTGATTTCATATCCTTGATATAGATTTTATCGCATTTTAGGATGCAGATTAGTCTCACTGTCACGGGTGGTCCCGCAGCCAGGGGTCGGGCTGCGGGCGCACCCGTGTCTGCCCCGGCCCCCGGGCCCCGGGGACGAGTAGCGCCGGGGGTCCGCAGGTCGGCCGTGGGCGTGCTCGGCCCCCCCGAGTGCGAACACTTACCCTGCCGCCCCCGTGTCCCAGGGCCTCTGCCGGGCCGGCGTGGCCGCCCCCCTAGCACGCGCCGCGTACTTCTCTGAAATTTAAAGGGCCCAGGCGTCGTAATTGGTTTTTGCGACCCTGCCCCCATATAATTTCCCCGCCCTGGCATTCCTTGCCGGACTATAGTGCCTTACACCCTCTAGAAAAAGCTTTTTCCTGTATCTTTTTCCTGTTTACCGTGACCAAACTATTACGCACCCCCGTTTCTTGACCACGAACCTTTCCCGCCTGCCCGACCTCTTGCCTGTCCCCGACTTCGCCTACGTCTTACGATTTGGTACCCACGCATGCCTTGGTGCCGCCACAACAAGTCACGCCAGGGGGGCGACTGGTATTTTTCCCCGCCCAGAAAGCATCCCCTTTTGCGGGGGGGCCGGGTGAAAACCGGGCTCTACTTAGTTTTTCCCTCCCTGTACGGTTTAAAACCACCGTTGCGGTGGCCAGCGGACCCCACTACCTGCACCGCAACAGTTAGACCGGCCATTGATCCCGCCAAAGGCCTCTACCCAGTAGCGGATTCACATCCTTGTCGCTCAGCATCGCGAATTCCCCAACAAGCCAGCATTGGATCATGTCCGACATGGTGCGACAGTCCTCACGTCGCACACCCGCCTTTCCCCCAGTGGTTCCCCCCACCCCTCTTTTCCGTGGCTTCGGTGGGCCCCAAACCTGCGACTCTCTCTACCTCTAAGTTCGACGGGGCCCCCAAGCTTTGCAGGGGTTTCATCCCCCAGTGCTCCATGCAACGGTTGATGGCCGATCATTCCCACGGAGAGGGCAAAGGTGGCATTCGTGGTTCAGCCACTCCTGGGAAGGCTCTGGCTTGGGCAACTCCCCCTGGGACGGGAACGACCCGTGACCGCAACCTACGGGCCTTTTCCCCAAAGAATTCCGAGGCTTCGGGGAACCTGCACTGCATCGTCAGCTGAGACAGAAACCCTGAGCCTTCGCCAGGAGACTCCCCCCGTAGGAGATATGCAAAAAATTTTCGTACTTTGGCCTGGGAGTTATCCGGAATGACGCGCCCCCTGCGCCCTTTTAAAAAGGGCCTGTCCAGCGGGTAAGGAAAACGCAACGTAAGACTTCCGCCCTCTCTGAGCGAACTCATCCACTTGGCCAACCGCTTTGATGTGCTTTTTCCCGAGAAAACGGGAAGAGCTTCGCCCAGGAACTGCACTGTCTGCCCTCCCGACTGCCTCGGCTACCCCTGTATCCAAAAGCTCCCGCACCAAATCGCATCTCACATGAGGAACCCATGAGGTGGCCCGGGCTACCTACGGACCAAGAGCGATCCCGCGCCTTTTCGGAGAATCTTTTTTTTGTATTGTGCCGCCTGATCACTCCCCCGGGTTCCCCGCGGCCCCCAGCGGCCGGAAAAACGCTCGCCCCTAGGGCCCGTGGGAGAGGGCGTCCAGGTCCCAATTCTTTCCCCCCCAGTCGGCATGCCGGTACTATCACGACACGCTGGCCTCTCGTTTCGGGGTCCTGCCTTCCGGTTTCTGGGGTGGGGGAAACTTTATCCACGCCTCCGGGTAGCCCGTTATCGCCTGCCGCTGGTCCGGTGGAAAGCCTTGGTGTCTCCCGTCAGGGGGGAACCCCTGAGCGACTCCGCCATACTACCAGGCCATCTCCCCCAGGGGGGGGCTCTGCACAAGGAAAAGATTGCCTTCCACGTGTACCAAGGTCTTCGTCGGCGATCCTCTTGGGGCCCCCCCTGGCGCAACACCAGCCCCTACCCCTCGACGGGAAGATGGCGAGGTCTTGCGTTGGGGACCGAATTGCCGGGTCAATGTGGGGTCGCACCCCGGTGCGTGCCTCTCTCCGACCATCTCCCAGACCCTGCCAGGCCTCCCAAAAATACCGGGTTTTGGGAGTCTTTTCTGAAAAAAGGGAAAGGAGGCCGCCCCATGGGCCCTATGATGTCCAATTGCCCTTTTTTCCTGGGACCAGTCCTCCTCGTGGCAGGGTCTACCCGCTACCCGACCTGAAACCCGGGCCATTGTCGGCCTAATAAAGGGAGAATTTTGGAAAGGGCTTTTTTTCCGCAAGTCCCTTCCCACGGGAGCCGGTTTTTTCTTCTTCATTGAAAAAAAGGATGGTTCTCTCTCCATCATCGACTCCCGGGGTCTTAACAAGGTCACCGTGAAGAACCGATACCTTTACCTCTAATCTCTGAACTTTTCGCCCGGCCCCCGGGGGGCCAAGATTTTTCCCCAAAATTAGACCTGGGGGGAGTTTTACAACTCGTTAGAATCCGTGGGGGCGATGATGGAAGACGGCCTTCATACGCGTACGGAAATTTGAATACCGGGTGACCCTTTCGGTTTGGGTGCAACGCGCCAGCTGTCTTCCAGGAATTTGTTAAACGATATTTTCAAGCCCCTCATTTCCGCTCGTCTCCTGACGACATTCTGATCTTTTCTCCGATCCCCAACCCATGGGTGCATGTGCCCAGGTACTGAGTCGCCCCCGCGGGAACCAGTTGACGCCCAAATTGGAGAAATGCCTTTTTCAATCGGACTGCCTTCCCTTCTTAGATAATCATCTCGGGTAAAGGCCAAGTGGACCCAGGAATTGCGGCCGTTCTACAGTGGCCTCGACCCGTCGGACTTTTGGCCATAAGCTTTCTTTGGGTTCGCAAATTTCTACCCCCATTCATTCCCCCATTTTCCACACTGGCACCAAATTTTGGGGCCCTACCAAAAAAAACGCCCAACCGAGACTCTGGGCCCCAGGGGGCCCAGAAGGCATTTTCGGAGCTTAAAAACGGGCCCTTTTCCCTGCACCTATCCTTTCTCGGGCCCCGGACCCAGAAAAAAACTTTCGCCCTGGAGGTGGATGCCTCACTGGGGAGGGAGGGGGGGGTTCTCATGCAGAAAAGGGGCCAAGGGCAGAACTCCATTGCGGGTTTTTTTTTCCCAAACCTTTTCCCCACGGAAAAAAAATTTTTGCCATAGGGGATCGGGAATTGCTAGCCATAAAACGGCCCGGAGGGGAAAGGGGCCACCTCCTGGAAGGGGGTTGCCACCTCATTGAATCATAAAAGATCACAAGAAATTTTTGTATTTTCGTCAGTACCCCTGAATCCCCCAACCCGGGGGTCGTGTTCTTTTCGCGTTTGACTTCCGGATCCCCTTTCCCCCCGGAGAAAAAAAAAAAGTCAAAGGGTGAGCTCTCCCCCCCCGCGCCTCTGATACCATTTGGGAAAACCCCGGCCTCAGCATATTATTCCCCCGAACGTCTGGTTATGTTGCTCCCCGGGGGACCTCCGCAGACCCTCGGGGGGAAATTACGTGCGTCCGGGTTCCGGGGGTGGATTCTAAAGTGGGGGGCATTGCTCCTTGGGGGGCCCGGACCTGGCGCCACAAAGAGACTTCAGAATCCTCGCTTCTATTGGTGGCCGACTCTGGCTAAGGGGCACAAGAAAATTTTTGAAAGCCTTATTTTCTGTGCCCGGGATAAACCCCCGTCAAGCCCCTCTGGTCTTCCACCCCTTGCCCCCCCGGGTTTTCCCCTGGTCCCAAATGTCTAGGACTTAAACACCGACCTTCCCCCGTCTTCTGGCAAAAACTGTCATTTGGGGGGGTCGCAGACCGTTTTTTAAAAAAAGGCGCTTTTATCCCCCTTACCAGGTTGCCCTCCCCTCCTCGGCTCGCTACACTTATTTTAAAACCCTCCGTCTACAACGCCCCCCACGTCAATCGTCTCGGACCGTGGGGTTTCCCAAATTTGCTCCAAATTTTGGCTGCCCTCTCTCCAGGTTGCAAGGGTAAATTTTCTTTTTTCCTTTGGCTTAAACCCCCCGCAGTCCCAATGGTCAGGTGGAGAGGGTCAACCAAAAACCTTGCACATACCCTTTGCCACTTCGTCCCCGGCCCTCAAGACGATTGGGGCCGGGCTACTCCCCGGCCGAATTCTCGTAAAACTCCTGGGCCCCGAATTCCCGGGGGCTACTCCCTTTATATCGTCAAGGGCTGCACCCCACCCTCCCTCCCTCCCGCCCTTTTGCCCCGGGTTCCCGCCGTAGACACCCTGGTCCGGACATATACCTCTGGAGCAGACGCGCCAATCCCCAGCAAGCTGCTGCCCCCCCTAAGTCGCAGGGGGACAAGAAGAGGAAACCATCCCCCATTTTTCCTCCGGGTGAGAAGGTGGGCTGTGTGCCAAATACGTCGCCAAAACCCCCAGTATAAGCGGGTCCACGGTTCCCGGGGGCCCTTTGAGGGTTAAGTGGAAATCCTGTGGCCTAAAACCCGGCTCCCCCCCCATCATGCGATTCCAAACGCTTTTATGTATCGCTGCTGAAGCCAGTCGTGCTCAATCGTTTCCGAAGAAAGTTGTCCCCCTCCCCCCAAGCGGGGGCCTCCAAGGTTCCTAAGAGAATTCTGGTTAAAAACTATCAAGGGAAACGACACTTTCCATCGTTTGGGGGGGATTTGGGGCCGGAGGGGGAACGTGGGCCGGAGGACAACAAACCTGGACGGGGCTTGCTAAAGAAGTTCTTCTTTCCGAAAGAGGGGGGGGGCCCAAAGGGGGGGGGGGGGGGGACGTCACGGGGGGGTCCCGCAGCCCCGGGGTGGGGGGTGCGGGCGCACCCGTGTCGCCCCCGGGTCCCCGGGCCCCGGGGGCGAGTACACCCGGTCCCCGGTCGGGCCGGGGCGTGCTCCCCCCCGAGTGCGACCACTTACCCCGCCGCGCTCCTGTGTCCCACGGCCTCTCTGCCGGCTGCCGTGCGTGGCCGCGCCCCCTAGCCGGGCCGCGGCGTATTCCTGAAATTTTTTAAAGGGGCCCTGCGTATAATTGGTTGTTGCTGACCGTGACCCTATAAAGGTTTCCGCCCCGGCACTTTTTCCCTTTCCGGATCTTTAAATGCCTTTTAACCTCTAAGGGGAAAACTTTCCTTATCGTTTCCTTTCTCCGTTACCGAACCATTACGCACCCTTTCTTGACCACGAACCTTTTCCCCCGGCCCCGCCTTTGCCTGTCCCCCCACTTCGCCTTCGTCTTACGATTTTGGGACCACGCACACCTTTGGGGCCGCCCGAAGCAAGTCCGCCAGTGGGGGGACCTGGTAGTTCCCGCCGCAGCCAAAATCTATCCCGCTTTGCGGCGGGGCCCCTTTGGGGAAAACCGGGCTCTACTTTGATTCCGCCCCGGGACGCTTTCACCACCCCTTGCGGGGGTCCACGGACCCCTACCGCATCCCAACACCACCTATGTGGCTAATCTGTATCCATGGTTTCCACCAAGAAGACAAGCTTTTTTTTTTACTTGACATGATTGTAGAATCCTCATCGGTGACTATACTTGTCTAGATGAAGCTTATATGGGACTTTTTAGGAGTGTTTTTGATCCATATTTTGTTGTATGAAATGCAGGTTTTTTTTGCTTTTAAAAGTTGTACGGTTGAAAAAAAAACAGAGTCCCAAATTCAAACCCAAGGGGGGGGGAAAACGGGGGAAGGGAGGGGGACAAGCATTTCAAGCCCCCAACCCCCCCCCTGGGTTTAAACCCTGAAACCCACAGGCAAAAACCGATCTGCTCCAGGGGAGAACCCCCTCTCTGAGCAGAAGAAAAAAACCCCGCGTGAAAGTTTTTGATTAGAAAAATTTTGAAATTTAAATTTGAAAAACTTTAAAAATGTACAAACATCTTAAGAAGAATCGCAAGAGACCGACGCTTTTTGGGGCAAAATCCTCCTTTTTCATGGCATGTTGCTCAAAAACATAATCACATTTAAATAACCCCCGTCCCAGACACGGACAATGTCACATGATCGGGAAAACATGAAAAATAAGTAAAATCAAATGTAGCTAAAAACAAACAATGCGATCATCTAAATATACATTAGTATTGGCTAATGAGGTCGTACCTTTTATTCAAACCAGCAGGATATCGAGTACCTAACTGAAACATCCAAAAGGCCTCACGTGCCAATAACTTTTTTCTATGATCTCCACCGCGGGCAGGTTTAGTAACCCTTTCTATACCTAAAAAGGAAAGGCTAGTGGTATCCCCTTGATGTATGTCATGGAAATGTTTTGAAACCATAGACATACCTAATGAAAAAGGTTTTTTGGCATCCGATATGTGTCTCCGTATACGTACTTTTAAATTACAAGTTGTTAATATGCTATCTGAAGTTTCATGGGATTCCACTTTATCGTGGGTTTCATGTGATGTTAGCTCCCTTTATCCCTCTATACCTCACACTCTGGTCATTGATGTTCTCAGATCGCATCTCACTAGGTTTAGTGATTATTCTTATACCATTATTGAATTTGTTATACTTTGCACTGAATTCCTGTTGAGTCATAACTATTTTGTTTTGATGGTGTGTTTTACTTCCCGCGCTGTGGTGCTGAAAAGGGGGCCAAATTCCATCCTTCCTTGGCCAACATATATTGTCGGCCGGGAGGAAAAATATCTGTTTGATCCATTTTGGGTTTTTTGCCCTTTTTCCCCCCCCCCCCCCCCCCCCCCCCCCAAAAAAAGGGGAAAGGGCCCGTTACATAACAAACCGCCCCCTGATGTGGGGAGGATTTAAACGAAGAAAGGCTTTTGGATTTGGGGCCCGGATACCCAATACAACAAAAAATGAACTAAGTTTTTCCCTTGTGACCCATTTTTTCCCTTGAAAGAGTTTTTTTTCCCAAAAAAGGGAAACCATTGCGGGGGAAAAACAAAAAAGGTTGAAATTTTCCCCCTAAAAAAAAAATATTCCCACCCCAATTACTATCCTCCCAATCTACTTTCGCATAAAATCCCCCATCAGGGTTTTTTTCGGGGCCATTTTTTCCCTTTGGTGGAAATCCCGAAAACCAAAAGAGAAATTCTCAACCCCCAGAGGTTTTTCCCCCCCAGTATTTGAGAAAGAAGTGGGGGGCCCGACTTTATGGAGGGGGTAAAAAAATGGTTTTTTGGAGAAAACTATAAAAACTATCTTATTTTCAAGAGTTGTTTTCCCTTAAAGGGAAAAATTTTACATGAAACTAACAAGACAAAAAAAATTTTGTTTTTTGCCCCCCGGACATATAGCCCAAGTTTAAATTAAAAATTTTTGGGAAAATCTTTCAAAAAAGTTAACCTTCCCCTCGTTTGGGTTTCAAGAGGGGAACAAACGGGTTTCATTTGGGAAAATAAAGGTTTTCTTTTTGGGTCTCCGGGAGGGGTAAAAATTTTTGGAGATCGATTTTGTTTTCCCCCCCCAAAATTTTTTTTTTTTTTTTTTTTTTTTTTTTCCCAACCCACTATGCCCTAATTTCCCTTCTGGAAAACAAATTAAAGGGCATGTACAAATGGGGGGGCCCCATTCCAAAGATCCCCTGAAATTTTTTGTAACAGTCTCTAAAAAAAAGGTTTCCCAAACTCTATTAATCCCGGGGCATAAAAAATGTTTTAACCACATATATTTAAATTGTAAAAAACCCCGATTTGGTGGTTTATTTAAATAACCTGTAATGCCTGTCTTAAACAATATGTGGGGTTACCACTTGTTTTTTAAAAAAGGTACAAAAAAAACGGAGAACACAAATCGGATGGAAAAAAAAAACCTTTTTTTCTTTAAAGGTAGGCCCTATGGTTTAAAAAAATTTTTTCCATACATCCCTCAAGGGGAAAACCACGGGGAAAACCCCCTTTTTTTTTTTTCCCCTTTTTAGGTAGAAAAAGGGTTATTTAAAACCCCCCCAGCGGTGGAGTTTCTTTAAAAAAAAGGGTTTTTTTGGGAAAGGGTGGGGCCCTTTTTTGGGATTTGGTTTCCAAATTTTTTTTTTTAAAGGTTAACCGATTTTTTTCCTGCTGGTTTGAATAAAAGGAAACGCCCCTCATTAGCCAATACTAGTGTGTTTTTAAGATGATCCGGATTGTTTGTTTTTTGGGCTACATTTGTTTTTTCCCCTTTAATTTTTTTCATGTGTGTCCGATCATGGATCTTGTCACTTGTCTCGGAAAGGGGTTATTTTAAAATAGTAAAAATTAGGGTTTTGAGCAACAGCCTAATAAGGAGCTTTTTTTTGGCCTCCGAAACCGCGTCCCCCCTTTTGCGTTTCTTTTTTAAAGGGATGCTTGTACTTTTTAAAAAAATTTTTTTTCTAAAAAAAACTTGGGAAATTTTTTCTACACTAAAAGAGGCTTCACGCTGGATTTTTTTTTCCTGCTCTGTATGCCTTTGGACCAAGGGGCTTTCGGTCTGTCCGGGGGGTGAACCTTCAGTTTTTTTTAACGACCAGGGGGGCCTGACTACCCCCTAAATCTTGTTTCTAGAACCCATCTCAAAACCCCAAAGCTGCCACCACCAGTATCCAGAATTTTAAAAAAGCAAAATACGCATTAAAAAATTTTTTTTGTTCCAGGTGGGTATCTAACCTTTCTTGAAACCCCCAACTGTTTTTTTTTCTCTGCGTAAACCAGCCTAAAGCAGGCACTCCACAGATTCCAGTTCTTAAAGAAGAACATTTTTCCTCCTCTGGAGTTTTGAATCCTTTTTTTTTTTCCAACCGAAGGGAATGCCCCCCTTGCCCTTTTGGGGGGGTTTTAAAACGGGAAAAAATTTTTTTTCCCCATACTTTTTGTGGGGCCCTTTTAAAATTTTTTTATATAAAAAAAACATGCCCCCCCCCCGAACCATCTTTTCCAAGTTTAAATAAGCCTCAATTTTTTAAAAACCTCTCCTCATAACTAAGATGCTCCATTTTCCCCCCCAAAAAGTTTGGGTTTCTCGTCTTTGCCCTCTCTCTAGCTACACTCAGGGGCCCTATTTGCCACTAAAGGGACTCGTGGGCCCCCGTGCCCCAGGGTGGGGACCCTGCGGGGGCAGCACCCACACAACAGAAAGTGCCTTTTTTTTTTTTTTTTTTTACAATTCCCCGGGCCCCCCTCCCCAGCAGGTGTCCCCTCCCGCCTGAAGGGGGATGGTTAGGGGGTTCAGTGGCCCCTGCTGTTTCGCCCTTTCCCCAAATGTCATATTTGGGCAGGGGTACAGATTGCCCGCAGCGGGCCGCCCCCGTACAGAGCCCCCCTGTCTTTAGCGCTTTGAAAGCCTCAGCCGGACCCCACTGTCGGACAGAGAGAAGGGCGAGGGGGGCTTCCCCCAGGCCCTGGCACTCCCGCAGGAGCAAAGGGAAACTGGGTGTTTTCCCGCCCGTGGGCTCCCCCCTCCTCTATGGCTTGGGGAAAAACCCCTGCTGGGAAATGGCATGGTGGGTTAGGTACAATATATGCACACCAATTTTTAATTTCTGTTTGTGATATGTTTAGGAACAAGGGGGATGTGTTTTAAAATGGTTGTGGGGGGTGTACATTTTTGGGGCATTTGTGTGTATGGGTTGGGCAAAGTTTTAAAATGGCTATGTGTGTAATATGGGTGCAAGGGGTAAATTTGGGATGGGGGCGTTTTGGGATGCGTGTGTACAAAGGGCAGGGGGCTGTGCATGCATGTTACATGGGTATGGGTGGGGTGTTTAGTGCAAGGTGCGTAAATGGGTATGGGGGAGGCGTGTGTTTTTTGGGGGCGTACAAAGGGTATGGGTGGGGCGTGTTTCATGGGTGCGTAAAATGGGTATGGGTGATGCGTGTGCAAAGGGGCTTTTGCATGGGGTGTGGACATGGGGGTTTGGGGGCCTGCGTGTGTAATGGGGATGGGTGAGTGCGTAGTTCAAGGGGGCTACATGGGTATGGGTGACTGGGGTGTGTGCAAAGGGTGGTACATGGGTATTGGTGAGTGCGTATGTGCATGGGTCGTACAGGGGTTTTGGGTGGGGGTTTCATCAGCCTGGGTGCGTTTTGTGGGGTACATGGGTTTCATGGGTATTTGGGGGCTGTGTGTCCCTGGGTATGGGTGCCTGGGGTGCGTACAAGGGGGATGGGGGAGTGCGAAAGTGCATGGGTGTGTACAGGTTTTGGGTGGGGTGCGTATGTGTGTGCATAGGTGCGTACATGGGTATGGGTAAGTGCGTGTGTGCATGGGTGCATACATGGGTATGGGTGTGTGCATGGGTGCGTACATGGGTATGGGTGAGTGTGTGTGCGCATGGGTGCCTGTGTGTGTACATGGGTGAGTGCGTGTGTACATGGGTATGGGTGCATGTGTGTGTACATGGGTGCCGGTGCATGTGTGTGTACATGGGTACGTGTGCATATATGGGGGTCCCTTTGGGATGGGGTTTCATGCCCGGTACAAGGGGATGGGTGCGTGGTACCTGGGGAAGGGGGCTGGCCCTGTGTACATGGGGGATGGGTGCTAGCATGTTACTGGGTAAAAGGGTGCGTGCGTGTTACATGGGGAAAGGAAGCTTTTGTTTACATGGCTGTGCGGTGGGATGTATGTTACATGGGGAAATGGTGCATGCATGTCACATGGTTGTGTATGTGTGGGAGGTGTGTACAAGGTTGGGTGTGTGCATGGGTGCATGCATGTATATGTGTGGGAGTGTGTACATGGTTGGGTGCTTACATGGGCATGGGTGCGTGCATGTATGTGTACATGGGTATGGGTGGGTGCATGTATACATGGTTGTGTATGTGTGAGGGGGTGTGTACATGGGCATGGGTGCGTGCATGCATGGGTGCGTGCGTACATGGGCATGGGTGCGTGAATGTATGTGTACATGAAGGTGAGACGTGAGGTGCTGGGGGTTGAGAGATGTGGGTTCGGGAGGTGAGAGACGTGGGGTGCTGGGGTGAGAGATGTGGGGTCCTGGAGGTAAGAGACATGTAGGGGGAAGGGTGAGAGATCTGGGGTGCTGGGGGTGAGAGACGTGGTGGGGGGAGAGGGGAGAAATGTGGGGTGCGAGACATGTGGGGGGAGGGAGTAGATGTGGGGTGCTGGGGGTGAGAGACATGTGGTGGGGGAGGGGGGAGAGATGTGGAGTGCTGGAGGTGAGAGACATGTGGTGGGGGAGGGGGGCGAGATGCATCATGCTGGGGGGAGAGGTTGAGACATGTGGGGTGCTAAGGGGTGAGAGACATGGGGTGCTGGGGGAAGGGGGTGAGAGATGTGTGGTGCTGGGGGAAGGGGGTGAGAGATGTGTGGTGCTGGGGGAGGGGTGAGAGACATGTGGGGTGCGGGGAGGAGGGGGAGAAACGTGGGGTGTTGGGTGGGGTCCGGGTCAGAGACATGGGGTGTTAGGAATCCTATTTTGTGTTATCCTACCTGAGTATCTAAGCCTATCCTGTGTTATATTACCTGCTTTTCCTGACGTCTTGCGGCATATAGTGATGTGTACTGTACACGACGCTATACGCCGGGTACTTTAGAAGCATGTGCTGGCCAATGTGTGCTTCTATAACGGTGTGTGCCGACTCCCATAGACTTTTACATGTCACTTTTCTTCTGGTGCACGGTACAAATTGGGGAAAACGGCAGGTAATCATAGCTTTCAGTGAGAGCTATGAATTACTGTATTTGCGGGCCGTACTACGGGTGCATTGCACTAAGGGTGTCTACCACTCTATGGTCACTGTATGATGGAAATATTGGTTGTAGTGTAGTGGTTTACGTTCAGGCACAGTTCGGCGGTATCTCCCAGCTCTCTTGGATGCTGAAAAGGCTATCCAACGTCTAGGAAAGCTGGGTGACAGCAAACCCTTCAATTAGCTTTCTTCTAGAGCCGTTACATGGTCATAGTGTGCATCTATTTTAAAGGGGTGTGGCATGTGAAAGGGGCGTGGTAATGCAAATTGTTAATGGGCGTATTCAGGTTTAGTGCCTAGGGCAGCATGACCTATAAATACAGCCCTGGCTACACTACATCTTTTCTATAAATTGGAGCCCAGAACTCAATAACATATTCCAAGTGAGGTCACACCAATGTTTTATACAGCGGTAGAATTACATCCTTATCCCGCGAGTCCATGCCTCTTTTAACCCCATAAGGACCCAGCCTGTTTTGACCTTCCTGACACAGCCCTATTTTTGAAATCTGGCATATGTCACTTTACGTGAGAATAACTTTTTGACACTTCCACCTATCCATGTGATTCAGAGATTGTTTTCTCGTGACACATTGTGCTTTAAGTTAGTAAGAAATTTTTATCCATACAATCCTTGTTTGTTTGTGAAAAAATATCAAAATTTCATGAAAATTTGGAAAAATTTTGCGATTTTGAAAGTTGCAAAATTTCTGCATGAAAGGACAGATAATTTTTTCACCACAAAATAGTTTATAACTAGCATCTACCATATGTCCACTATAGGTTGGCATAATTTTTTAAATGTCTTTTTTTTTTTTTTACGACATTAGAGGGCTTAGAAATTTAGTAGTAATTTCTCACATTTTCAAGAAAATTTGCAATATACATTTTTTTTAGGGACCACTCCAGTTCTGCGTGGCTTTTGGGGGGGGGGAGGGGGGGGGGCCTGCAGTTAGATACCCCCATAAGTGATCCCATCTGAGAAACTAGACCCCTTCACGTATTTACAACACTATTTAGGAAGTTTGATAACCCTTCAGATATTTCACAGAAATTAAAGCAAAGTGGAGGTGAAATTTCAAAATGTCACTTTTTTTTGCAGATTTTCAATATTTATCCATTAAATTCACTGGAATACGGTAAATGTGACTAGGAAAATGCAACTTAATATCAATTCCCCCAGGTCTGCCGTTTTAGAAAATATCCCAATGTGGCCCTAGTGCATTATTTGCCTCACCATAAGCCCAGATAGGAAGAGCACCTACTATACTTTTTCAATACGATTTTATTTAGGCGCCATTTCAGGTTTGGGGACACCCTAAGGTGCTAAAACGTAATAAACACCCCTAAATAGATCGCATATTGGAAACTACACCCCTTAAGGAATATATCCAGGGGTGCATGAGTATTATAGACCCCACAGGTGATTCCAAATTTTTTTTTAGCATACGGTTGTGAAAATTAAAAAAAAATTTTTTTTCAATAATCTGAAATTTTAGTTTAAAATGTTTCATATATACAAGGACGCCTGGAAAAAAGAACCCTAAAACTTGTTAAAAAGCAATTTCTTTCAAGTTGGCAATACCCTACATGTGGGTGTAAACTTCTGTTTGGCGCATGGCGGGCTTTATAAAGGAGGGAGCGCTATTTGACTTTTGGAACACAGATTTTGGTGGGGGCCATGTCACATCTGCAAAGCCCCCAAAGTAGCAGAACAGGTGAAACCTTCCAGAAGTCGCCCCAATTTTGGATTTAACACCCATCAGGGATCTCATCTAGGGGTGTACTGGCATTTTGGATGGCACGGGTGTTTCCATAGTTTTTTTTTTTGCATTGGGCAATGAAAATGGGGGGAAAAACGCAGTTCGGTCATTGTTTTTTGAGTTTCAATTTTACAGCATTCGCCGTGCGTGTAAATGATGTGAGAAACTTTACATGGGGGTGGGAACAATTACAATGATATAGATTTTATATAGTTTTTTTCTGTTTTATTACTTTTACACAGTAGAAAATACGTCTATAAAAAAATTGCGTTTATATTATGTCCTAATCTGACACCCATAACTTTTTTATTTTTGCTGTGTGCAAAGCTGTGTATGGGCTTGTTTTTTGTGAGATGAGTTGAAGTTTTATTGGACCATTTATGGGGTGCAATGATGCTATTATCACTTTTTATTAAGGTTTTTCTGAGATGTTTTGAACAAAATACAGCAATCTTGGTAGTGTTTTTATTTTTTTATTTTTTTATAGCGGTAAACTGTACGAATATTTTGACATGGTAGCTTTACTCAGCAGGTCAATACGATTACACCGATACCCAATTAGTATTTTTTTTGTGTTTTACTGCTTTTATAAAATTTAAAAACATTTTTTATTCAACAGGAAAATAGTTTTTGCATCGCCATAGTCTGAGAGCCATAACTTTAACATTTTTCTGTGCTTGGAGCTGTGTAGGGACTTGTTTTTTGCGAGATGAGTTGACGTTTTTATTAGTATAATTTTTGGGGGTACAATTCTTTTTGATCGATTTTAAATACATTTTTTGTATTCAAGGGTGAAGAAAATAATTCAATCCTAGTATTGTTTTTTATTTCTATTTTTAACAGGGCTCACCGTGCAGTATCCGTGATAAGTTAGCTTAACTCTTTGGTTCGCTACGATTATGGCGATACCCTATTTATATAGTTTTTTTTATGTTAAAGCACTTAAAAAAAAAAAAAGTGTTTTTAGTGTGTAAAACAATATTAATGCATCGCTATCTTCTGAGAGCTATAAAATTTTTTATTTTTCCGTATACAGAGCTGTATAAGGGACTTTTGTTTTCGGGATGAACTGTGTTTTAATTGGTACAACTTTGGCATTTCTAGGAGTTTTTGATCACTTTTTATTCCATTTTATTTGCTGCGGCATCAACAATAATCTTAATCCTGTTTTTGTTTTTTTTTTTTTTTTTACGGCGTTCACCGTATGGGTTAATTAACATGACAGATTTATAGGGCAGGTCGTTACGCACGCGGCAATACCAAATATGGGTACTTTATTTATGTTTGATCTTTTTTGGGGCGATTGGCGTTTGTAAAGGGGAAAAGGGGGGGTGTACGTATTTTCATTTTTTTTTTTCGTGTTTTGTGTTTTACTTGTTTTTCATTTTTTTTACTTTTTTTCACTTTTTCACATTTTTATTTTACTTTTCCCATAGGGGATTTGAATGAGAGATCTTTATATCTCTCAATTCAATAGGAATCAGTGCATAGCTTGTTGCTATGCACTGATTCTTATGACAACTGTCAGTCACGATGCCGGGACAGGCCCACAGGGCACGGCCGGGCATCGTGACGTCACAGACAACCCGGAAGGCATTCTCTGCCTTCCGTGCTGTCTGTCAGAGGGCAGGAGCTGCACGGATCCCCGATCCGTGCGCTTTCGCCGCCGACAGAGAGCAGGAGGAGCGATCTCCTCCTGCGTCTTCCTTTTGTTATTGCGACCCGATCGTCGCGATAATTAAGGGGTTAACCGGCCCCCCCCCCCCGGAGCGATCCGGGGTCGGGGCCGACGCTGCGGGATGTCAGCTGTAATATACAACTGACACCCCGCGCCGATCGCGCGAATCGCGCGATCCTCAGGACGTATCCATACGTCCAGGTGCGTTAACCGCCAAACGATCTGGACGTATGGATACGTCTAAGGTCGTTAAGGGGTTAATACAAGCCAATATCTTACTTAACTTAGATGCAGTTGATTGACATTGCATGCTGTTCTGTAGTCTATGATCTACAAAAACGCCCAGATCTTTCTCAACAAGCGATTCTCCAAGTTTTTCTCCACCTAGGACATATGATGCCTGCAGATTATTTGTACCCAGATGCAGAACCTTACATTTATCCACATTGAACCTCAAGTGTTTTTGTACCAAAACATCACAAAACACAGTGGGAACAATGCCTTAAGGCAGTTGCCCCTGAAAACAACCACTGTTCATATACCCTATTAAAGAATATGGAGGTAATGAATTTAAGGTCCCTTCTATCAGCTAGAGGGGAGAGCTGCTGTGTATGAGCACTTCCTATCCTGGCAGACTCGCCTCATCCGTGTATTGTGTCCCCGGACACGCAATGGACAACTTGTCACAACATGGCGTTAGTGAACCAAATTAAATCCAAGCAATTGTTTGCATTATTTTCTCCATAACATAAAGTTACATTTTAAATATGACGCTGCTAATTCACTGGGGCATTTTCATCAATGCTGTCTACTCCTAGATAGTGTTAACATAGCCTAGACAGTCTTACAATGCTTCAAATTCATCATAATGTTGTCAAATCTGGCGCAGGTTAGAACTATTTAGTCTAACTTTACACTATTTTAAAATTGGTTTGCTTTATGCCATTAACTGTGCTAAAATTGTGGCCCATATTTTGGGGCACATCATCACACGTGGAGTCGTTCCTGTTTCTGTGATGCTATGTCGTTTTATAAATGTCACACCCCTTTTGTTGGACGAGGTGCAGAAGTGTCTATAAACATTCTAAAAATCAGAATAAATCTGGTGTAAATCATGGACAACATTATTTTAGCGCAAATTGTGCCAGAATTGGATCAACTGCCTTGATAAATGGGATTTTTGCAGCAATGACAACTTAAGAGTAAAGTTTTATTTAGTATGAAATGTAAACACTTTGATTTGCAGTTTTAAAACCCTGTCTGAGGGGGCTGTGGACATCCTGCATAAGGTGCCACCTATCCTAAGGCCGGTCTTAAAGGGGTTGTATCATTTCATTAAATGGTCTTCAGAATAAGGGGACAGTGAAAAAAAAGCAACTTTGCAATTGGATGTCTTTCAAAGCTGTCTTGTTTTCACTGTCTCCCTTATCTTCGTTTTGTGTAAACACTGCTCCCCAGTGTCGGTCGGATTCCACCTCCTTTCATTTCATTGGCTGCCGACTCTGCTAATTTACATTCTGTTCGGCCCCCGGTCATATTCACGGGAGCGTGCATTCCTGCCTCTCTCACTCAGAATAAGTGGCCAGCAACAATTTCACTCTGTACAGCCACCAGCTCCTCATTGACACTGCAGCTGCTTCTAAAATCAGAAAATAGCAGAATTGTGCTTCGGTGCTTAATGCTCTTGCGTGTAAGGGGCCGACAACATTTCACTCTGCACAGTCACCAGCTCCTCAGTGACACTGCAGCTGCTTCTATAATCAGAACACAGCAGAATTGTGCCTCGGTGCCTAATGCTCCTGCATAGAAGGGAGACGGATCTGTGCTCTGGAGGAGTTCACGAAGACTGGATTGAAGTGTAACAAACCTCCAGCTGTGAGAGGAGAAGAGATCAGTGCTCTGAGTTCATAGAAGGCTGTCTAGACTGAATGCAGGTCTGTGGTATGTAAACAAACAGCTCTTACAAAATAAGACTGCAAAAGGAGAGGAACGACACAGTGACATGTGGAGGGGGGGTTGAACACACTGACTCGGGAGCGAGCATGAGCAGTGAAGGAGGAAGATGATGCCAGCCCCCTTCAGTTAAGAAACACCCAGCTGGGAGGGGAAGAATTGCCCCTGGATTTCAGGAACTGAAAAAAATCAAGCTATAAGAAAACAGCCGAACTGATGTAGTGATACATCCCCTTTAACCTTAAAAAAGGGGCTCATTTATTGAGGCAATTGTGCCTGAATTGTGGTACAGTTTGCAGCAAAAATTAAAGTATTCACACCAGAATTATGATGTGATTTAGATGGTTTGTAAATACTTCTGTGCCTCGTCTGACAAAAGGAATATGGCCTTGGTAAAAGGAGCGGGACTTCATGGAAAACAAACATGGTTTAGCACGCTAAAATTTTGGTGCAATTAGTGGTATTAGGTAAGCAGACTAATAGAAGGTGTTAATTTAGACCAGACAACTCTGATATGCACCAGATTTATCAACACTGATAATTGTGGCGCATTGTAAGACTCTCTAGTCTAACTTTGCACTGTCTAAAAGTTAGAAAGTATTGATAAATCGTCCCCCTAGTGCTTCTTACTACTTATTACTCTTTTATATTTGGGAGAGCGATTGTGTCAAAAATCGTTATCTGTCGATTGGGCAATTATCATGTCGTTTTGTCGATAGCCGAAAACAGATTTCGCCGATGCCCCATTAAAGTCTAGGGGGAGGAAAAACAGCTTCATTCTTAACCCCAAAGGGGGGGTGGTGAAGGGGAAATTTAAAAAACATCCCAAAACAGTAAACTGGATATGTGTAACTTTTAGGAAAGCAATTAGGCAACAAGATCACAGAAAAAAAAACTGAGGGGGCATTCATATCCCTTCCTGTAACAGAAGGGACCTTAAACCTCCCAGGGCCCCAAAAATTTAAAAAAGGCCAGAAGGCAGTATTATTTGAATCATCTTTTATTTTCAGGGGCTTGACTACCTGTTTGAACCCACGCTGACCCCCAAACCCCAATGCCCCCAATTTTAAAAAAATTGCGAAAAAAAGTGTCTTTAAAACCCCATTTTTGTTTCACTGGACTTTGCTATACCTGCCCTGGGGCCACAGCATGAGCCCAAAACCCTGCATGACCCAGAAAAAAAGTCCCGGAAGAAAGTGTTTTAAACCACCATTTTAGTTAAGGGACATTGACTAACCTGTCCCGTTCCCAGCAGCCCTCAAAACCTGATGACGGGAGTAAGACTGCTGGAGAGGTTGAAAATTTAACCATAGAAAGATTGTCGCGTTTTCATTACTGGTTCACATGGCCCGAACCCAGCGTTGGGGCCTGACGGTTGCAACCGACGATCCGCTGGCTTGATGTTGTGCCAGACGGGAAGGGCACCTTCCCTGTACCTCTATCCCCAGTCCTACAACCCCTCTTTGCACGCTTACCACCGCAGTTCATCCTGTTCAGAAATAAAAAAATTTGTAAAAAGGTATTGAAGATTTTTTTTCCAGTCTTTATTGAAAGACAGCAAATCCAGCTTTTTTAAAATCCCTTGTTTTCTCAGCCAACTATAAAATATCTGTAAAAATGCGGTTGGTGGGAAAAAAAACCCATAACAAAAATAAACAGGTTTTCCCTTCAGCCCTGGGTTTTTACAATGCCCCAGTAGGATGGGAAATGGTAGTTTCCAAAAAACTATCGTAAAAGTGCATGATTAGCGCCAACTGAGACAATGGAGAGTAGAAGTATTGAACAGTTTATGGTTACATATGGCGGTTTTGCCCCACAGAAAAAGGCAGTAGCTACTATAAAATTATTGTAAAACAATTTGCGTAAAAGGAGGCTTTTGGGAAAAAAAAAGGTGACAGACACCAATAGAATGAAAAAAAAAAAAAGGGACAATTTCCCCTCAGGTGGGGGGTTGTGGCAAAAGTGTTACAAAAAAATTGTATTTTCAGTGATTTCCGGACGGAGAGATGGGCAGCACAATTTTCACCCCCCTTTCCCCCTCCCCCCCTTCCTACCCACTGGCTGCAACGCACTAGTTTTCTTTAAAAGTCTCTTCTAACAAACAAAAATTAAAATTCTTAATTAAATTCCTAAGTTTTTACAACTAAAAGGAGGTTTTCGTTAAAGAAAGACCGTTTTCCCTGAGCTGTGACAACGTTTGGGCAGCGGTCAGATGTGTTGTCATGTGAGTCAGTGAGAATGATGCTGAACGGAAAATGGAGTCCATAATAAAAAAGGCCCTGTGTTTTGTGTACCCAATAGGCCATACCCCACCCAATCTGCTCATAAAAAAGTCATCCTGCTCTTTGAGATCCTACAGAAAGCGCGAAAAAAGGCAGATTGTAAACGTGATAAAAGATTTTTTTTTCCCGGGAAAACCTATGGTCATTGGGGTTTCCGAAAAACGAAAAAAACCTTGCGTTTCAACTTTTGTCGTTGATAAATCATCCCTGTTATGAGCCGTCCAGGGGAAAAGAGGTATACTGAAGTCACTTGGAGGTTCCACACTGACCCTCTTCGTCCAGCTTTGAACTATTGATCCAGACTGGGTTTAGCCCTCTCTCCTCTTATTATGGCAGAATTAGCATAATTTAATTCCGTCCCAACATTTGAGGTAACCACATCATGATGATGGAAGGATGTATGGAGCTGTCAATCACAGCACAGTAAACTCCTTCAAAATAAAAGACCCCCAATTTAATTTTTTCCCCCTTTCCGCACCAAAAATAATTTTTCTTCGTTTCCCCCAAAATTATGTGGGGATTTTTAACCCTTCCCCACTTGGAGGGGATGCATGCCCTGGGGGAATTGACTTCCGCAAATGGAGTATTTCATTTTCCTGGCGATCTGGCAAGCCGGACGATGCGACATGGAACCCGCGGTAAAAATTTCCCCTGGTTTTATGCCGCTCACCCCGGCCAGAGGGCTCCGGCCCGGGTAAAAAAACGCTTTTTTCGTGATGTCATGGTCGCGATAAAGAAACCGAGGCAGGGGGAGTGAGCTCCTGCTGGCCATAGGGCGCAAGCGGCGGAGATCCCCCTTGCTGGTCTCTTACCCGCTTTTGGATGCTTTGGGCTGGTGACGGCGGTTACCATGGCGCCTGTAACCCGCAGCAACGTATGATTGTGTTAAGATCCCCACGGGGAAAAATGAAAAAATGTAAGAAAAAGGTAAAAAAAAAGTAAAAAAGTAAAACAAACACAAAAAAAAAAATAACAAAAACATCATGCCCTTTTTTAAAAAACAAATGCCCAAAAAAGATCAAAAATAAATAAAGTATTTTATTTGGGATTTCCGCGTGCGTAACGACCCACCCCCTTTAAAATTTTTCACATTAAATTTAACCCCGTACGGTGAAAAAGCCGTAAAAAAAAAAAAAAAAAAAAGTCACAGAATTGTGATTTTTTTCTCCCGAACACATTAAAAAGGAATAAAAAGTGATCAAAAACTCTATTAAAAGCCAAAGTTGTACAATTAAACGTCATTTCATTGCGCAAAAAAAAAAAAATACTTTTCAAGTTCTGTATATGGAAAAATAAAAAAGTTTTGGTTTCAGAAGGGCAGCGATGAAAAAAATTTTGTTTTAACAAAAAAAACACTTTTTTTTTTTTTTAAAGTGCTTCAAATAAAAAAAAAACTATATTTTAAAAAGGGGGTTGCCTTAATCGTATCGACCCAGAGAGTAAAGCTAATGGTCATGGATCTGCAGGTGAGCGTGTTAAAAAAAAAATAAAAAACACTACTAGGTTTTTCAGTATTTTTTCCCGTGCCCTTCCCAAAAAAAAGATTTAAAATGATCAAAAAAAATTTGTCCCCCCCAAAAAGGGTTTCCAATAAAAAATGTCAACTCCCCTGCAAAAAAACAAGCCCATAAAAAGTCCGTACAAAGAAAAATAAAAAAGTTAGGTCTCAGGACTTGGTGTGCAAAAATGTGTTTTCCTTTTTTTGAAAAAAAAAGTGTTTTTATTTTTTAAAAAACAGTAAAAAGTAAAAAAAATATACAATTGGGGATGCTGTAATCGTATCAACCCGCTGATAAAATTGCATTCAGCTTACTGCACGGTGACCGCTGTAAAAAATAAAAATAAAAAACATACGGAATGTTATTTTTTTGCCCCCAAATGCCTCACAAAAAACCCTTTAAAAAAAAGTGATCAAAGGTCTATGAAAACCCCTAATGGTACTAATAAAAAGTCAGCTCAATTTAAAAAAAAAAAGCCCATAATCAGTCCGTATAAGAAAACTGAAAAAGTTATGGTGTCAAAATAAGATAATAACAACAAAAAAAACGCAAATTTTTTTTTAGACCTTTTATCTATTGTGAGAAGTAATAAAACAAAAAAAAACATATGAAAAGTATTTCATTGAATTGTACCGACCCCCAAATAAAAGTTATCATGCATTTACACTGCACGGCGAATGTTGTAAAATGAAGCCCAAAAAAAAAAATGGGGAATTGCGTTTTACCCCCTCCCCCCACCCCTATTTCATGGCCCCCTGCAAAAAAAAAAATAGGGAAAACCCCTGAGCCCAAAAAAGCACAATACATCCGATGAGATCCCCGAGGGGTGCTGAATCAAAATGGGGCAACTTTTTGGAGGTTTCCCTGTTTGGTACTGTGGGGGCTTTGCAAATGGAAGGCCCCCCCCAAAATCTGCGTTTCAAAAAGCCCAAATTTAAAACTCCCTCCCCCTTTTACACCCCGCCTGCGCCCAAACGGGAGTTTACACCCACTGTGGGGATTTCCGAACTTGGAAAAAATTGCTTAAAACAAAATTTTGGGTCTTTTTTTCCAGGAATTCCCCTTTTTAAAAAATAAAATTTTTTGCTAAAATTGCAGATTGTTGGAAGAAAATTTTTTTTTTTAATTTGCACAGCCTACGCTTAAAAAATTTTTGTGACACACCTGTGGGTCGTATGTCACTAACCCTGGTATATTCATAAGGGGTGTGTTCCCCAATATGGGGCTTTTTTAGGGGAGTTTTTTAGTTTTAGCCCTTGATGTTGCCCCAACCTGAAATGGGCCTAAAAAAAAATGTAAAAAAATGAGACCGAGTCCAGTAGGTTTTCTCTATTGGGGCTTGTGGTTGAGCCAAATAGTGAACTAGGGCCACATATGCGATATCTCTGAAAACGGCAGAATTGGGGAATTTTTTAAGTTGCCTTTCCAGATCACATTTACCGTATTCTTGTGAATAATGGATAAAAATGGAAAATCTGCAAAAAAAAGTGTAATTTTGAAATTCACCTCCACTTTGCTTTAATTCCTGTGAAACACCTAATGGGTTAATAAACTCCTAAATGCGGTTTTTGAATACTTTAAAGGGTGTTGTTTCTTAGGTGAGGGTCAATTTATGGGGGTATCTATACATAAGGTCAATCAAAGGTCAAGTTAGACTGGACTGATCCTAAAAAATTTATAGTGCAACTTTCTATAATATTTGAAAAATGAACACTAAATTTTCTAAGCCCCCTAATGTCGTTAAAAAAAATACATTTAAAAAAATGATGCCCACAACACAGCAGACATATGGTTGATGCTCGTTATTAACTATTTTGAGCGGAATTAACTATCGGTCTTACATGCAGAAATTTTTTCTAAAGTTCGAAATTGGTAAAGTTTTCAAATTTTTCACAATACTTTCATATTTTTCACAAATAAACAGGCATTTTTTGGACCAAAATTTCTTACTATCTTAAAGCACAATGTGTCACCAGAAAACAATCTCTGAAGCACATGGATAGGTAAAAGTTTGAAAAAGTTATTCTCACGTACAGTGGACACATGCCAGATTTCAAATCGGGGGCTCTGTCAGAGAGGCCAAAAACTGTCTCTGGCGGTAAGGGGTTAAATGGTACCATTAAGCTACAATTGCTGTCCCTACCAAAAAAAATCAAGCCCTTATATGGGCTTGTCCCACGGTAGGGTTTTCGGCCGGTTTTTCAGTCGGTTTTGCGGTTTTTCAGACCGCCTGAAAAAACGTCCGAAAGTGAGGCAACAATTGTTCTCTATGGAAAACCCATGCTGCAGTCCCCACTGCAGGAAGTTTTTGCCGGTCGGACGGTTTTTGCCGCCGGCGGTCTGGCAGCAAAACATTGTAGAAGCACCATCTTCCGTCCGAAAACCGGACAGAATGTGTGCTTCTCAATGGGAGGTGGGAGGGCTTTTCTCCGCTCTTCGCGGAGAAAAGCCGTCCCCCCCGCGGCCGTGAGGACGGCCGCAAAACAGGACATATACCGGCCGGCAAACCGGCCGGTATTTGTCCGCCTCCGTGGGGATGCGCCCTATGGGTATGTCAGCTGAAAAATAAAAAAGTCGAGGAAGAAAGATGCACCAAAGTTGATGTTATAAATCAATGAGGGTGCGTATTAATTTTAATAGTGTACTAGATTAAAATATTACAGGAGGTGGGAGCGGCACTTATGAAATTATTGCACTGGGTCCACCAGCTGGTTAAATCGGCCGTGTAAATACTAGGATGTGTACATGCTGGGACAACTAGTAGAGCTGGTTTATTAGGTCTGCCAGTGGGGTTGATTTGTGGGGCTTACCCTAGAGCTAATATACTTGACTGCACATACTGAGTAAGTCTCTATTTTTGCCTTTTTATCCTTTGTCTTTATCCCTGTAAAGTAGTCCCAGGTCTGTCATTCGAAAGAGCTTATAATGCCCTGGGGCCCACTAGGGTTTCTCTTGGCTGAAAGCTACCGTGTGGTCAGTGCTGCGACTGCCATCAGCACACTTTTCAGATAACTAGGATAAAAAGGAAGCACCTTTTAACTAATTAAAACAAGACCCTGATCCATATTGTTTTCTACTTAGCCAATTTTATTTTCTTATTGTAGATTTCTCATTTCTGTTGTCTGTATATGATTATGAGGGCGGACATCTTGCCTGAGATGCTTTTATCAGCATTTGGAGAGATGCTTTACAGAAGCTACATGGACATAGCAGCCTTTAAACAGAATTAGGCCTACTGACTTCTATAGGAGAGTTTTACAGGCATGCTGTGTGACCTGGGGAGAAGTCGCTGTGCAGGGAGGGGGAGAGGGAGAACTGTGACATATCCTATTGTGAATGCTGGATCCTGTGTTATCTATACACATTGGTGTCTACTTTCAGTGTAACTATACCTGTACTGAACAGGCAACTTATCAGAGCTCACCTTTCATTTTTTCAGAGCACTATATGAAAGGGGAGCTCTCATTGGTTGTTATGGGCAACAAGGAAAGTCTTAGACCTGAACAGTTTTCATACATGAGGCCCTAAGTGTCGGACTATTATTAGGCCTAGTGGTCAAAGTGAAAACTGCAGGACTTCAGGATTTAAGGTTATAAGGATAAGGATATAAAAAAACACAACCAAATATTCTTTAGACAATGTTATTTAACATAAAAACATGATTTAAACAATAGCTCATTTTCTGGTGACACATTTCCTCTAATAGAGTACAATGCCCATTCTGTACCGGGCTGCAAACTACTCTATTACTTTCTTTCAAATCTTTTTATTATAGGGTTCCATCTGGTGATAGATTCCTTGTAGGAAACACAGAAGTTGGGAAGCCACAGGACAGTATGCTAAACAATATATATACATATATATATATATTATATATATATATATATATATATATATATATATATATATATATACATATATATATATATATATATATATAAACAAGGAAAGGTGCTGACAATTAACAACAGGTGGAAGGGATAACGACAGGCAAGTCAGCAATCACAAAAGGCAAAGAAAAAGATTTATCCCAGCCAAAAGCCGAACAGCCTGTTAGCAAAAGGCTACTGTACTAGGAAGACAAGGTCATGGGATCGAATCCCCACAAGATTATCACAGGAGGTGTTTACAAGAATCATGGAAAAATATCTACACGTTTGTTTAACAAGCAGAAATTCTCCTGAAAAGAATAGAAGCTATAATAAATGCAAGGAATGCATAGAATAAGTGCTAAATGTCATTTTACATCTAGTTACTGAGTTTTTTGTGTAATGTGATTAAAACTGAATTAATAAATGTTACTTTCTGACTTCTGAGCAGCACTTTCCATTATCAACACCATAATATATGTGTCACCTGTATCTTTTAACACATAGAACCAGGAAACTGCAATGATACTGCCGATTTCAGCAGCTTTAGGGCACATTCTCATGTAACACACGTTATACCTGCAGAGGAGGCCACAGCATTTCATCTGTTAAATGATGTGGCCATTAGGCACCTCAAGCAGGCATGGGTCCTTCTGCACGCAATGGCAGCAACATGAGAACGCACGCTAACATAGAATGCTTGGGGATTTTTTTTTTAGAAAATTCTTCACCATAAAACAATATATGTGTTTGGTACACAATCTGTAGAATAAATGTAAATTATGTTTATGGTACCTCACATCGTATGTTTTTTTTTATTCTCTTTCTCCTCCCAATAAATATGAAAAATATTGAAATTATTTGTAATCTGCACTAGCAAAAATAAATTGCTGTTCTATGCTGATTTTGCCAATAGGTGGGGCTTAGTCTGAGGGGTATGGCCTTCTTGTGCTCCCACTCATTTACTAGAATTTACAACAGAAAGTGCTGTGAATTCTAGCTGAAGTTTCATGTTCAGTGACAGCTCACATATGTACAAAAGGCGTCATCTATGAATTTGCATGCAGTATTTTTTTTAGTGTATATTGCGCCAAAAAACTGCTGGCACACTGTTCTATAGATGGCATGATATATTTTAATGCGCCTTAAATGCGCCACAGTGTGATGCAAAACTGCCATACAAAGTTTGGCGCATTTCATTCTAAGCACAATACAAAGTTTGGCACATTACACTCTATGCAGCAAATGGCAAACATGCCCATAACACTTTCATTCATACTGTCTATTATATACTCCTCTATGTCTATTTAGAACTGGTGTGTCGGCGTCAAGTTAAAAAAAAGGCGCATGCGTCCTGCTTTTAATACATTAGGCAGAACTTACTCAGGCACACTTTGCATTAAAGCTGTCATTTCATGAATGAATACCCTTTATGCCTCTAAGTAAGAATTGCTAAGTGTTGTGCACTGTGTTGTATGTTTCTGGCAATCAATAGGATTATCCTCTTTCCGCCGCAGCCTATTTTTTTTTTAATTATGTTCGTTTTTCCCTCCTCGCCTTCCCAGAGCCATAACTTTTTATTTTTTCATCTACATAGACATTTGAGGGCTTTTATTTTACAGGACAAGATGTACTTTCTAATGGTGTCATTCATCGTACCATACTGTAGAATATACTTACAAACCGCAAACAAATTCTAAGTGGGGCAAAATGTGAAAAAAAACATAGTTGTGCCATGTTTGCGGGTGTTTTGCTTTTACAGCATTCAATCTTCAGTAAAAATGATCTATTATCTGTATTCTACAGGTTTATACGCATCCACCAATACTAAACATTCTCTATTGTTGAAATTTGCACTGTGGCGCCATTTTCTGCAATCAATAACTTTTTTGTACTAATACCACGGACTTGGGAGTGAGATTTTGTGCGGGCTGAAGTGTATTTTTTTTCTTCTATGGTGTTTAGCATATGGGATAAATAACTTTTAATGTTTTTTTTTATTTTTTTACACTTTAAAACATTTTTTTTTTACTTTAACTTTGAGTCCCCCTAGGGTACTTCATCACTAGGGGGCACAATAATTTATACAGCCTAATGCATTGTAATTATATTGTATTAACATCATGAATAGAAATGGCATTATAGAGCTTACACGTGATGTGGACGTCCCGGCTCCCCCTGTCACAGTGGACTCTCCCAGCTCAGAAGCAGGAAGTTTCATATAGCTGTCAACATAGTGGTCCAGCATGCTGTCAGGAACCGATTTGGCCCATCTTCAGTCCTGTCTTAAAGGGCCAGCGCTTAAAAAAAAATTACAGGTGAAATGCTTTGATTTTCTTAAGGAAGCATATTTGAGAATGTGCTTGTATTTTAGTCTTCTGTTACTTCATGAGGCTTCCCTGGAGATGATAGATCCTCTTTAAAGTGTCTCAACTGAATAAAGCTGCTGAGACTTCTGTGTTCATAGAACTGTGCCTTTCCATTATTTTTTGTTGCACCATCTCCTCAACGAGTCTATCACGAGTCCACCTGAAATTCCACAATCAGACCATAGAGGTCATCTTCATGCACATAAGAGGTTAAAGGAGTTGTCCATTCCAGAAACATTATGTTTAAATGGGACCAGGCTCGGAAAAATAGAAAGTTATACTCACTTTCCTGTGATCTTCTCCTCTGCACTTCCAGGATTTTTTACCGATGCACAAAATGCTCATAATCCATTGTGAGTGAACAGAGCACAAGCATCTTCTGTGTGTTGAGACAAAAAACCGGAAGTGCAGCACAGTGGATACTGGGACCGGGCTAGAGTGGCAGCGGCGGGGGAACAGGTAGATAAGTGTAACTTTTTTTTTTCTTTTCTTTTTTTTTTACACAGCCTGGCTCCATTTAAAATGAATTTTCCTCTGCTGGACAACCCTTTTAAAGAAATAAATGCATATGCGTAATAGGAGAAGAAAGTGAAAGCGCAATTCTGAAATAATATTTGTATGCCTCCAACTAAATTAAAAATTCCCTTCAAAATAAAAATGGTCTATATAGATTGAGCTGAGGTAAGATAGAAATAACGAGCATAATTGAACATAAAACAAATTCTGTGAAAGGACAATAAATTCCTAAATATATATAAATAGTAGTGGAAATATAAAGATAGATAGATAGATAGATAGATAGATAGACAACATATACTGTATTTTTGGCAATCAATTAAAACAAAAGTATGCATATATAATGATAGAAGCTAAATAGCAACACTGACATTTTTCAGAAACAATATTTAACAAAAAAACATAAATAAAAATAAGAAATAATTAATTCAAATACATTTTAAAAAACAAAGACAATCCATATGGTAAGGGAGTAATAGTAATAGCACACATGGATAACACTGGGGAAGGAAAAAAAATTTTTGGTGCTCAAAAAGTTTGATCTTAATCTGGCTATTTGAGTGCTGCAGAGTACGAAAATCCCATCCATTTGGTTCTAGCAGCTCTAGTTTATGAGATGTTGATTACATGATTCTACATTGTTCTTGTGATTAATTTGTTTATAAATATGTAGTGCAGATGAATAGAATTGAATTTGCTCATGCACATTCATGTTTTTGTTTGCATGTGTTCTTTAAATGTTCTAAAATGTATGTCTTTTCTGTTTCACATGAATTTCCAAAATTTCTTTAGTACGATATTGAGTGACCACTACATTCAGCAGCATATACTTGGTAAGGTGGCAGTTGCCAAGATCTCCAAAACTAGAGCTGATAAGAGAAAATGGGTGTCGTTTTCAGAATCAGAGCCCCAAACCTACTCAAAAACAGTTTAAACTTTTAAGGTACCAAAATGAGGGTTCCCCAGTGTAATATGTCACATAATTATATATTAAACTGTATATCTATAGATATATACATCACATAATTATATATTTCTTTGACAAAAATGTGATAGCACTAGCCAAGAAATCATAATTACAGTAGTTATGGAGGCTGGAGAAAAAAGTCCAATTGTATACAAAAATCTGGAGTCTTATTTAGCAAGAGAATACTATTCCCATGTAGTAAACAGTTCTCATGAATTTTCCATGGGGTTTTCACAAGAAAACTCCATGGATACCATAGAATAAAGCAATTCTTTAATTGCAGTAAGTCCAAGCTCATCTTAATATTGGTAAACTGCTGACTAATATCAAAATGAAGCATAAGTGTAAACCCATATGAAAAAAATTAATAAAATGAGGACTGTGACCTACTTTTATTGGGGTGAGCAATTTGCATGTAAGTGTGGAGTGAAGCTGGACTTAGCTGGAGTGAATTCTTCCTGGAAGAAGGAAAAATGGGGAAGTGTAAAGATCTGAGCAACTTTGAAAAGGGCCAAATTGTGATGGCTAGACTACTGGGTAGACCAAAATGTCAGGTCCTGTAGGGTGCTTCCTGTATGCAGTGGTAGCACTAACTAAAAGTGTCCCAAAGAAGTACAACAGCTGAACCATCGACAGCGTCTATACTTGCCCAAAGTTTGTTCATGGTAGTGGGGAGTGATGGCAGCCCATCTGGCACAACACTATAAAAGAGCTAGCGCAGCACAGGTTGCTATAAAAAGTCATTCTGGCCGTGACAGAAAAGTGTCAGAATACAAAGTGCTTTACAGCTTACTGAATACGAGGCTTCATGGCCATATACTGTTTATAGTGTTAATGCTGACCACTGAAAGTGCCTATAACAGGACTATTAGGCAATAACAGAACATGGCCTGGTCTGATTAATCAAGGTTTCTTTTACATCATGCGAACATCTGGTGGTGTGCGCATCCTATATCCGTAGGATGAACTTTAGAAAGTTGGCAACTGGATGAGACAGTGTGATGCTCTGGGCAATATTCTGCTGGGAAACTTAAGGTCGCAGCCTTAAAGTTGAAATTACTTTGACACACATCCACCACTAACTTTGTTGCAAACTTTGTACACCCCTTCATGGCAAAGATATTCTGTATTAGCAGTTGCCAACTCCACCAGGATAAGGCACCCTACCACACTGCAAATTTAGTTGAGGAATAGTTTGAAGAACACAGCAAAATGTACTGACTTCAAACTCCCCAGATCTCAATCTAATTCATAAAGGCTCCATCTCACAATTTACATGACTTCAATAATCTCTTGCTAACATCTTGATGCCAGAAGCCACAGCAAACTTTAAGAGGTCTTGTGGAGTCCATACTTTTAGAGGATCAGCTGTTTTGTTGGCACAAGGGGAGACAATATCATTTTGCTTCAAGCCCTCCGATGTCCCACAAAGCAATAAATACTTTCCTATGTTCATTTTAAGTTCATATTTACCCTTTAAGAAAGTTCTAGATGGTTACTCATTACTCTCGGTCTACACTGTTTCTCCAGCACTGTGAGCTTATGTTTTATTTTTGCTTTATGATGACTATTAAAGGTTTTTAAGTGCTGCTTTTCTTGGCAAATACGTATGGCTTTTTACAGGACACTCACATAAAGCACATCAATTATTGAGGAAATCCTGGAATGTAGTCTTAAAGCTAATGACAAAATTGTTTAACATCAATGACAGAACTCCTTACAAGTGCAGTTGCTAGATGTGTCCTCAGTGCGCTTATTTATTTCTTCACTATTAGTAGGCTGAAGCCATTTTACTATGTGGACTGGGAATTTATAGCTAATGAAATTAACTTTTAATGCCATGTTCTTTTGAAGATGCTTAGTATTGTACAGTAGCATTAACTGGAGATTCCCATGACGTGCAAATTACCAGGCACATTCACTGGCCTCACTAAAGTTGGAAGCAACTGTTTGCTAGGTTGACAAGGAGATCAGAGATTTTAATGCTTCTTCTGAGAAAAGCTTTGAGAATTATCACAAACCTTGATGTGACCTCTAATTTCTCAGGTTGAAAGAATTGAGTAAGAGCTTTCATTTGACTTATCCTGCAAAAGTGATGGCTGAACAAACTCATTCACAGATCATTAACTCTAAAATATTTAAAAATCTACAGGCTCTGTTTGCATTCAGGTGTTTAATGCGGACTGTGCCACAACAATACTTATATCCATTTCTTGGTTTTCATTTCAGATGATGACTGCACTGACTCCTTCACTCCCAATCAAGTTGCCAGAATGCATTGCTATCTAGACTTGATATACCAAGGCTGGCAACCATCCTTCAAACCATCGCCTGTAGCGATTGCTCCACAGATTGTGCAGCACACCTTTACCTCAGTCACCCTGGAGTGGTTTCCACCCATTAATGGATACATCTTTGAAAGGTGAACATTTATAGGAAGTTATGTACTGCAAAAAAACCCAAAAAACTATATTTTATCTCTATGAATAACCCCAAATTGTTTGGCAAGTAAGGGTGTGACATTTAGATGGAGGATCTTGGACTGAGACCGGTATCATGGTATTAGGTGTTATGTAGGTATTAACAGTGCCATGCAAAAGTATTTGTCCCTCTTGAACTTTTCAACCTTTTGCCACATTTCAGGCTTCAAACAAAGATGTAAAATTAAAAAATTTTGGTGAAGAATCAACAACAAGTGGGACACAATTGTGAAGTGGAACGAAATTTATTGGATATTTTAAACTTTTGTAAAAACTAAAAAACTGAAAAGTAGGGCGTACAATATTATTCAGCCTCTTTACTTTCAGTGCAGCAAACTTACTCCAGAAGTTCAGGGATCTCTGAATGATCCAATGTTGTCCTAAATGACTGATGATGATAAATATAATCCACCTGTGTGTAATCAAGTCTCCGTATAAATGCACCTGCTCTGTGATAGTCTCAGGGTTCTGTTTAAAGTGCAGAGAGCATCATGAAGACCAAGGAACACACCAGGCAGGTCTGTGATACTGTTGTGGAGAAGCTTAAAGCCGGATTTGGATACAAAAAGATTTCCCAAACTTTAAACATCCCAAGGAGCACTGTGCAAGCGATCATATTGAAATGGAAGGAGTATCAGACCACTGCAAATCTACCAGGACCCAGCCGTCCCTCTAAACTTTCATCTCAAACAAGGAGAAGACTGATCAGAGATGCAAGAGGCCCATGATCACTCTGGATGAACTGCAGAGATCTACAGCTGAGGTGGGAGAGTCTGTCTATAGGACAACAATCAGTCGTACACTGCACAAATCTGGCCTTTATGGAAGAGTGGCAAGAAGAAAGCCATTTCTCAAAGATATCCATAAAAAGTCTCGTTTAAAGTTTGCCACTTGGGAGACACCAAACATGTGGAAGAAGGGGCTCTGGTCAGATGAAACCAAAATCCAACTTTTTTCAATGCAAATGCAAAACGATATGTTTGGCGTAAAAGCAACACAGCTCATCACCTTGAACACACCATCCCCACTGTCAAACATGATGGTGGCAGCATCATGGTTTGGGCCTGCTTTTCTTCAGCAGGGACAGGGAAGATGGTTAAAATTGATGGGAAAATGGATGGAGCCAAATACAGGACCATTCTGGAAGAAAACCTGTTGGAGTCTGCAAAAAACCTGAGACTGGGACGGAGATTTATCTTTCAGCAAGACAATGATCCCAAACATAAAGAAAAATCTACAACGGAATGGTTCACAAATAAACGTATCCAGGTGTTAGAATGGCCAAGTCAAAGTCCAGACCTGAATCCAATTGAGAATCTGTGGAAAGAGCTGAAAACTGCTGTTCACAAACACTCTCCATCCAACCTCACTGAGCTCCAGCTGTTTTTCAAGGAAGAATGGGCAAGAATTTCATTCTCTTGATGTGCAAAACTGATAAAGACATACCCCAAGCGACTTGCAGCTGTAATCGCAGCAAAAGGTGGCGCTACAAAGTATTAACTTAAGGGGGCCGAATAATTTTGCATGCTCCACTTTTCAGTTTTTTATTTTTTACAAAAGTTTAAAATATCCAATAAATTTAGTTCCACTTCACAATTGTGTCCCACTTGTTGTGGATTCTTCACAAAAAAATTAAAATTTTATATCTTTATGTTTGAAGCCTGAAATGTGGCAAAAGGTTGAAAAGTTCAAGGGGGGGGGGGGCAAATACTTTTGCAAGGCACTCTAAATGGGAGTAGCTCAGAGTGATTCCATATTGGATCCTATTTATAGTAAGCATAGGATTTTGCATACTGTATGTGTGGTGGACCGTTCACTTTTTGAGGCAATGCTGTTTCTTAAATTACATCTTTTTCCTTCTTTCTGTCTTTCATGACAAGATACTTCTAAAAAATTTAAATTCTGCTTAGCTTTATACTACTCAAAAATGGTAGTATAAACTAACACAAGAGGCCTTCTATGCAAATATTAGAATCCCAGTGGAATCCAATTTTAGTGCTTTTATAACACTGCCACATTTCTTCATAAACTTTATTTGTAGAACTTGTGGGATGGAAGTTCTGCATTGATCCTCAATATTCATTAAAATGAAGGGGCAGCCAACTTGGTCTGAGCCCCTTCACTCCAGTAGCCCCTTAAGCTATTGGGACGATAACTATATGTATATTAAAGGATTTACAATTTATTGCGATATGCTGTCTACTGCATTTGGTAACATGTTAACATCCTACTGGAACCATCCCAAACTATGTTTTAGCATTGCCCCCCTGTTTAAGGGAAGGACAATTTTTCACTTATGTTTTTAAGACATGTTTTTTTATTTCTTCTCTTGAGTACTTAAAAAGGACTTTATGAGTTGTAGGTTTTACATATCTGTGTATTATTTATGTTTTCTTTGCCCTTCTGTCTACCTGGCACAAGATGGCAAACTATATGAAGTAACATACAGGAACTGGTGCCCCTTGTTCCTAGCTAATATATTGGTGAGTTAATAATTCGTTGCAGGCGAGGTATGGTAGACTGATCTTTGCTAAAGGACCATGTTAAAATTATGCTGGTGGTCAGCTTAAAGCATATGAAGATGGTATCATCAGCAATGGAGGAACATTTATATAAACACACAAGTAAGGATTATTAGTGTTTTCTGGATCTGCTAGAATGGCGTGACAGAGAATACCACTATTCAATCAATTTCCATCTAGTGGTTTGCACACTACCTGTGGCTGACACTTGACATCTACTCTTGCTTTTGTAATAATGGGACACTAGGCATCTCCTTGTTTTTATCATCATTGCGGGGTTCCCATTGGTTGGATATCCTCTCACCAGACACCTAATTGTTATTATATGAACACTTTTTAATAATATCAGTGTCTTTGGCTAGTATAAGACTGTTATAATGACATGTGTGGACTCACTGCGCCACTGACAAGGCTTACCCTGGAGTGGCGTGACTATGTGACTATATGGTCTTCACTACTGCCTCTGATGGTTAGAATAGGCTTGGGCTGTTAGGGTAGTCACTGGGTGCCACTCTAGAACGGTCCCTGGGCCAGTAGCAGCTGACTAAGGGGTCAGTGACACCAGTGCAAGGCACCAGAGGAAGAGACAGAGACGTGGTGAGGGAGTCCACGGTCAGGGCAGGCAGCACAGGTTCATGAAAGATAGCCAGGGTCAGGTGCGGAGAGAGTAGACAGGATGATGAGATAAGCCAGGTTTAGTAGTGGAGATAGCAGACAGAAAAGCAGAATACCTTAGCAGAAACCAGGACAAGAAGTCACGCAAACCAAAGTTCTAGCGAGGTGAAAAGGGAGGAGCTGCCTAATAAACCCACTGATGGCAGGGGATAGGCTGGAGAAGGCAGGCATTTCTGGACACCATAGGGTTAAATTACTTCAGAGTCTGGCCATGAGACCCCATAGTTGGATGGAACCAGAGGAACCAGCAGCAAGGTGTTGGCAGCAAGGAGAGACCATCAAGCTATTTAAATGGTCTGGAAGGAAGGATAGCCACACAGTGAACAAAGTGAGTAGGTTGATGCCTGCCAACCATGTGAGTCACCAGAGTGACAAAGACTGTCTATTGGCAGAAGAAAAATGTCCCACACTGGATTACCCCTTCGTTACCTTTTAAACAAAGGCATTTTGCTACCACTATGTATAGCAGTATATATACTACATATAAATATTTATTGGCGTCCGCCACAATACCCTTGATCCATGTACAGCATTGTGCATATATAAGTTTTAGTCCATGCTTAATTGTTTTAGCAACATGGAATGGGTAATACTATTCCCATGATGCCTATACTATAATGATCCTAGCCATAGTGCACCATGATACAAGTTAATGACATTGAGCATCTATTAAAGAGAGATAGAGCAAAAATAATAATATTGATACACTAAACCAATGATCTTACCTTAGCTGTAATGCCCCTATTAAATAGACATTTTGCCACCATAAGACACCTATAATTAATCCATAATAGCATTCACAGTGCGACATAACACCAGCATTTGTGTCTCCTCAGTATCAGTCATAGGACTTACAATACCAGTAATACTGCACTAATATAAGCAGCAATAGTGCACCATAATATTATCCCTAATAGATCTATAACATCAGCCTTCGTATCACAATATTATTTGCCATAGTACTTATGGGAATAGCCTTGGTGGCAGGAGTCTCTAAGGATCGATCCACGAAGCAAAGAGACAAAGCCGTCCAAAATCCGGCAACATTTTCACTTTGCTGGACCTGCTGCACCGCCGTTTTCTTTACCCAAAAAACAACAGTCAGATTTCGAATTCCCGGCGGCCCAGTACATTGGGACTGCGGGAATCCGATGTTGGTCTCGCAGTATATAGAACATGTTCTATATTGCGCCAGTCAGTTTTCAGATTAGGAAACCTCAGTAAAAATCTGTGCTGTGTAGACTACAGCACAAATTTTCTGTTGAGGACTACATAGCACAGGTTATGGTCGGTATTTTGAATCCGCTGAAAAACCGACCGTAACCTGTGCTGTGTAGACCTAGCCTAAGTCAGCAGACAATTAGTGACCACTCACATGTGGTTCCTTCTTTCTGTACTAATGTCTGTTATTATAGATCAGCTGTGGGTATGAAGAAGCAGCTATGTGCCCTTGTTGGGTGGTAGGATTCTAACATTACATAGCAGGGCCTTCCGAAGTGAAACACTAGTCGGAATCAATACATTGTAAGAGTTAGGGGTGAATAAATCTGAATTACCAGTACATGCTCCTACTACATTGTGTCATATCCTATCAAAGGGAGTATTAGGCCTGGTTGACTTCTGTGTCGGAAGTTCCATTGAGAACCTCTGTCGAGGATTCCGTTGAGAATGAGGGAAAAAATAGCACAACTTGCTGTGTTATTATTTCCGCTAAATCGATGAACATCACAACAGAAACCCCCGAAAGACCCATTGTAGTCAGTGTGGTCCATCGAGCGCCACTGGTGTCTATTGTGAAACGGGTCTGATAACACCTCTGTGATGGAGGTTCGAACAGAATCTCTGACACAGATGTGAACCAGGCCGTACTTTGATACTGATGGTACAAGCCAGTAAAGACCTCTACGGATTTCCAGAAGATGGATAAGGGGTACATAACTTTCTTTAGTTTAAAGGTTAGATTGTCCTGTAAAGTTATATTTAATGTATGTAATAAGACTTGTCTTACTGCAAACAAGTAGTGATGAGCGATTCAGCAAATTATCGTCTTCGAGTTGATTCCCGATTTTGGGAATTATCTCGCCGATGTACGATCTTCGATGACGATTAATCGCCGATTACCATTAAAGTCTATGAGAGAGAAACACCAGGTTCATTTTTACAGCCAAACAGGTGAGGTGAAGCTGGAATTAACATCCACAACAGTAAACTGGATACAGGGTACATCTTAGTCCAGACAATTAGGCTATAAGAGTCACAGAAAAAAATTCTAAATAAAATAAATAATTCCGTTCAATGGCTAAAAACATGAGGACGGCGTAGCCACAGCAGATACTGAGGTAGCAGCTGCTACGGGACCCCTTTGACACAAAACAAGACACTGGTATTGGAAATGGCACATGGTAACTGGCAGGAGACCCCTATCACTTTTTGCATCAGGGACCAACAACTTGTCATACTGTATATTTGGTGGCAGCAAGAATATCTCAACTAGTTACAGTGGGTGCGGTGAGAACCAGGGCTGCCGTCAGTCATCTATTAACCGTTTCATGCCCACATGCAGCTAAATCAAATGGGGTGCCCACACATTACTACTTCCTATTTTTAACATATCACCGGGCCCCTTTTTGATTCTGGCCCCTGACAGGAATATTGCCCTATTGGCACCCCTTGCATTAATTTTAAAGTAGCCTGACCCCAAAACCAGCAAAAATGCCCTTATGGACCCTCAGAATAAAAATTCACAATAACAAATTGACTATTTTAAAAAACTATTTTTTCAATGCTGTTGCTGCTACGGCTACTTTCCATTCTACTGCTGGCACGTTGCTGACATTGTTCCACCGTGACATTAGAAGGTGAAGAAGACGCAACAGATGTCTCCAGTTGGTCAACAAGGCCTGTCTCAAATTCCTACATTTTACTGTCTCATGAAGTGGGTTGAAGGAAATTGCTGACTTTTGATTTGGAACGTGGATCAAGGAGGGTGGACACCCAGTAAACGCTGTTCATTTTGATGGCCTAGAAGCATGTGAAATAAGCTTTTTTTCTATAAGACCTTTACTATTGGTTTCTTTTACAGCGGCATGAGCCCAAAACCCTCACAGATGCCCTTATGGACCCACAGAATAAAAAGTGTCAGAAGAAAGAAGTATTTGAACCACTATTTTAGTGAACAGGACATCGACTATCCCTGTCCTTTACCGCAGCATGACCCCAAAACCCTCACAGATGCCCTTATGGACCCTCATAATAAAAAGTGCCAGAAGAACGAAGTATTTGAACCACTATTTTAGTGAACAGGACATTGACTATCCCTGTCTTTTACCGCTGCATGACCCCAAAACCCACACAGAGACCGTTATGGACCCTCAGAATAAAAATTTGCAATAAGAAATTGACTATTTTAAAAAAACTATTTTTCCAATGCTGCTTCTGCTGCTGCTACGGCTACTTGCCATTCTAATGTTCTCACGTTGCTGAGGTTGTTCCACCGTGACATTAGAAGGTGAAGAAGACACAACAGATGTCTCCAGTTGGTCAACGAGCCCTGTCTCAAATTCCTGCATTCTACAGTCAAGTGGGTTAAAGGAAATTGCTGACTTTTGATTTGGAACGTGGATCAAGGAGGGTGGACACCCAGTAACTGCTGTTCAATTTGATTGCCTTGAGGCATGTGAAATTTGAAATCAGTATGTGAAATAAGCTTTTTTTAAAAACGAACTTTACTATTGGTGTTTTTTACAGTGACCAGACCACTAAACCAGCAAAAATGCCCTTACTGACCATCAGAATAAAAACTGGCAGAAGAAATTAATAACTCAAACAAGACTTTTCTGAATAGGAGATTGAGTATTGCTCTCTTTTAAAGCAGCATGACCCTAATACCAGACAAAATGCCTTTATGCACACTCGCAATGAAATTAAGACAGTTGACGGGGTGGTCCATATGATGCAGCAACACTGACAGTCGGGCCGAAGCAGTGTGCAAATGCCGGAAGTGTGAGCTAAGACTTCTAGCCTTCCTTAGAAGACAGTCAAGACCTGGGTAGCACTTGAGATATTTCTGCTTATACGAGAGCGCTTGCCCCTCCATATGAAATGCGAAAAAGTCTGAGGTAGCACCATTACATCCTCATGCTTCAGCAACAATGGGATATTTTGTAATTGATATTGTCTTATAAACTTGTCGTGAATGGGCTCAAGGAGTTCAGGTTCCTTTCCGTGAGTACAGACGAAGTGAGCTTCACTTTGAAACGCTGGTTGACGCTCCAGTTCCACCCTGGTGCCCTTTTCCTTGGCGTCCTTTTTCTTCCTCTCGTTTTCCTGGACGCACTGGAGGAAATGCTCTCTGCTTTTGGGGTGGTGAATGTGCTCCACATGAACGCTGATTCTTGTGGCAAGGGTTTTACCATTGATGTGTTTGTTCACAAATATACCAACACAATGCTGTTTAACATTGTAGATCCTGGCAGTATTGACATGATAGCATTTAGGTGGCATGCCTTTTTCTATGGTGCCCCACCCTTAATGTGCATAATGTCGCCTTTCTTGTAGATGCGCATGTATGTTGAGAAAGGCAGAGGGACACTGACCGGAGTACTGCCCTATTTGCACCCCTGGCACCCCAGCACTAGCCAAATTAGCAAAATGACCTTCTGGACACTCTGAATACAATTTGCATTAAGAAATGAGCATTTTAAAAAACAAATTTTCAAGAGGACCATTTCTTTTTCAAGAGGAATGTGAAGTAGACCGACAACTAATCGGTGACCTCAGCAACTGGGACAACAACATCATCAGAGATCCACGCCTGATTCATCTTGATAAAAGTCAAACGATCCACATTCTCAGTGGAAAGCTGGATACATTTATCTGTTATCACTCCTCCAGCTGTGCTGAAGGGCCGCTCTGAGATGACACTGGCTGCTGGGCAGGATAATACTTCTATAGCGTGGCGAGCAAGCTCGGGCCATTCATCCATTTTGGATACCCAGAAGTCGATTGAGTCCGGAACATGTCCAAAAACATCGGTGTTGAGCCGCAGACAGTCGTGGACAATGATCATAAGGCGGACTCTGTGTGTCTGATTTGTGCCCTGCATTACAGGGGTTGGTGAGGTGTTAAATAAGGATTGCCAGAGGTCACCCTTTAGGCTTCTGCCACAATGCCTGCTGCTGCTATGGCTACTTGGCACTCTACTGCTGTCACATTGCTGACGTTGTTCCACTGTGATATTAGAACGTGAAGCAGATGCAACAGATGTCTCGAGTTGATCAATGAGCACGGTCTCCAATTCCTGCATTCTACTGTCAATTTGTGTGGGTGGAAGGAAAGTGCTGACTTTTGCTTTGTAACAGGGATCAAGGAGGGTGGACACCCAGTAACTGCAATTCATTTTGATGGCCTTGTGCGTGGATCATGTTGGGGGAAATGGAGCATCCAAGCACTCATGTGAGAGATGCAACCAGGATTTCCCAAGCCTTGGGGTCGAGGGGCACTAAACATATCTTCCTTGTCTTCCTCCTCTGCCTCAAATCCATGCCAGCCTCTTTCCAAGGCAGGGACATCGTTGTCCAGCCATGCCTCATCCTCCTCCTCAGCATGAACACAGCCCTAACTTGCCTCAGATGCTGTACCCCGAGAGCTGAAGCACCGCCCTGCACCATTCCTGGACCCCGAACCACCGCCTAACGAAGACCGTTAAAGTTGGGAAACTGTCGGGCCTTCTTGATCTGATGGCGAATAAGGCTCTGTGTCCGCATCTGTGTTCGCCAGTCGGAAAGGCAACATTTCCAAGCCCAAGAGCCTGGCAATGCCGTCTTTCAGGCTTTTGGTTGGGGTGAAAGCGTTTCTTCTGCTCCCACACCTGGTACACAGAAGGCTGGCTGCTAGACTGGCTGCTGTACGGCGTGCAGGTCAAACTGGTGGAAGGAGAAGGGGTAGGCTGTGTCTCTGGTGGTGGTGGTGGTAATCAGGCGATGGTGTGTGGCACTGGGGCTGATCCTTGCTCATGCCACTGCGGGACATGGGCAGCAGAGGAACGCTTGGTCTTGGAAGTGACGGAGGAGGAGGAGGAGATAGAGGGTGTCACAGTGGTTGGAAGCCTAGGACCTGTGTGGCCTTTTTTCTCCAAGTGACTCCTCTTGCTTTAGATGCTTGCTTTAGATGCATGTGCCTATTGATGTTCATGGTGGTTAAACACTTTAGGTTCTTATCTCCACTGGTGCGTTGATGGCAAATCCGGCATATGAAGTCGCTCGACGAATCTGAGGCTTGATTGAAAAAGGCACAGGCTTCACAGGTCCTGGACCTCTTCGACGGTGATAACCTAGTAGTGATGTTCTGTTGCCACCACTGACTATGGCCGATGGATTAATGCCAGCGGACTTGTGCGACCGCCCTCTCCCTTTCTGAGGCCGGACCCGTACCGACACTACCCCATCATCTTCCTCCTCGTCCACTGATGAGGTGCTCACAAGCAAATGCTGCTGAAAAGACCACGATGGATCCACAATGTCATTATCAACATCATCATCATCACAGGTGACTTCCTGGTCCTGACAGTCTACATCCTGAAGCTGCGGGCTAGAAGCCACAGACACTGCAAGGCGTTGCCAACCGCTCGGGATTTGTGCCGACTGACCAGCTTCCTTCTTCTCTGACGGCATCAGCGATTGGGCGTCAGAGCAGACAAAATCATCCTCTTTGGCCTCTTGATCTTTTGAAATGCCTTCTGACCCCAACCGCATTGTGTCATCAAAGAGCTCTTCAGAACATGGATTATCCACAGTGGTCTGTACACGGGTTGACATTTGGGATGCCTTTGCTTCAGATTGGACGGATGCTGATGATGAAGATGACTACATTTGTGGCCGTGACTGGGAGGACAAGGAGGTAAAACTGCTGGATGCAGGTTCTGTCGACCACTGAAGAACAGATTGGCAACGCTCTTCATTACTGAGATTCACCCAGCGATGACAGGCCTGACTGTCCTGCAACTGACGATGTGCTCACTTGCATATTGTCCGGAGCACTGGAAGGAGCGCCTTCTCTCGTACCTCTAGATCCATGTCCTCCCCCCCTCTTTGCTCGCTTACCACCTGTAGTTCGCTCCATGTTCAGAAAGATAAATATTAAAAAGGTCTAGAAGATTTTTTCACAGTCTCTTATTGAAAAACTGTACTGCAAAGACAGCAAATCATAGGTGTTCTTAAATTCCTCTAATTTCCAACTGCCAATAGGATTAGAAACAGAATTGTTTCTATCAAATATTTGTGAAATGCGGTCTTGTGGAAGAACCGTAACCCCAAATTAACAGTGTTCTTCCTTCAGTCCCTGAGATTTACAACTGCAAAGTAGGACTAGCAATTGACTTTTTTCTACAGATTATCTAAGACCTGCTGTCTTTTCTGACAACTGACAACCAGTAGTAGAGATAGAAATTTTTTTCTACAGAATACCTAATAAATATTGACTTTTCTTACAACTGACAACCAGGAGTAAAAATTTTTTATTTTTCTACGAATTATGTAAGAACTGCGGTCTTTTTGGACAACCAACAATCACGGATAGTAATAGAAATTTTTTCAACAGAATATGGAATAAATGTGGTCTTTTCCAAAAAATGACAACCAGGAGTAAAAAAATTATATTTTTCTATGAATTATCTAAGAACTGCGGTCTTTTCGGACAACTGACAATCACGGATAGAAACAGAAATTTTTTATACGGAATATGGAGTAAATGTGCTCTTTTCCAACAACTGACAACCAGAAGTACAAATAGAATATTTTTCTACGGATTGTCTAAGACATGCAGTCTTTTCTAACACGCAGGGGTAGAAATAGAAACATTTTTAAAGGAAGACCTAATAAATGTGGTGTTTTCTGACAACCAGGAGTACAAATAGAATAAACTCTATAGCACAGTGATGTATTTTGAGAGATGAATGTAGCTGTGCATGATGCAGAAGTTCACCCTACAACAAAGGGGCCCCCCCTTCTATGACACTGGTGGCAGGCTACGCAGAAATAAAATAGGGTGCTATTTCACAGTGATTTCAGAGGAGAAATATGAGTAATAAATGCAGATGTGCACCCCACAACAAAGGGACACCCTGAAGTCAGGTTGTGGTTGCAGGCAATGCAGAAATAAAATACAGTGCTTTTTCACAGTGATTTGCGAGGAGAAATATGAGTAATAAATGCAGAAGTGCACCCCACAACAAAGGGACACCCTGAACTCAGACAGTGGTGGCAGGCAACGAAGAAATAAAATATCGTGCTAGGTCACAGTCATTTGCGAGGAGAAACATCAGTAATAAATCCAGAACTGCACCCTACAACAAATGGACACCCTGAACTCAGACTGTGGTGGCAGGCAATGCAGAAATAAAATAGGGTGCTAGTTCACTGTGATTTGAGAGGAGAAATATGTCTGATCCAGGATCTGCCCCAGTTCAGGGCACTGGAGCTGTTTCCAAATCTCTTATACTAACTAGAATTGTCTAATCTTGCTGTACCCTAAGCTAACTAATCTATGATGGAGCCTTTTCAGTAGTAAAAACACTGGCAAATAGTCTCTACTAGCTTTGAAAAAAGCTGAGCAGAGAGAAAGCTATCCGTTCTGTTTGCAGTATGTAAGCTAATGGTGCCAAGCAGGAAGTGCAGTGACATAGATAAAATGAGGTCATATGATTGTAGCAGCCAATGAGATACCTACACACCCCACTGGTGACATTCTTCACCCATCTCTGTGCTCTGTGCTGAATTGCTGGCCGCCAAAATTACAGGAAACGCCGAAAATGGCGCGATTTGAATCCGCGATGACGATTATTGATAAGATTTTAAGAAAAAAAAATCTCATTATCGCGGAACCACGATATTCGTGATTATCTGGCCGATTTCACCTTTTTTCTATTTCATCGCTCAACACCTAACAAGCAAAATGCATTATAGCTACAATATTATGGGCCATTGTCGAACTTCCTCAATAGTCTCATTGCCAGGAAAATCAGGTTTTATCATTGCAGATATCTCCATGTAGTCCTAAATGCTAGAAAGATATCATGGGCATACATTTTTTGGGCTTCTTCTGTTCTTTATGCTATCTTTTTAGAGTTTATAATGGTCAAAGTGACTGTGAATGTGAGTTGGAATGAGGCTGCACTTCAACATATTAAGCAATAGTATTTTGAGTTATTCTCTAATAAACATCTGTTCTCCCTGAGTGGAACGGATCCAAGCAATAAAGGAGAGCAGCAACATGGTATTCAGATTCCCCATAGTGGTCCTCCTGGCACCAACAGCAGAATACAGGAGCTGTTTACGTCAGTGCATTGCATAAGTTCATTTCTACAACTCTTCCAAACTTATCATTTACAGACTACAGGTGCTGTAAACCTACTTTAATTACCTGCTGCCTGCTCTTATTAAATGAGACTCCTAGATCCTAAAAGAGAGTGCCTCGAGAATATATATATATATATATATATATATATATATATATATGTATATAGATAGATAGATAGATATATGTAGATAGATAGATAGATAGATAGATAGATAGATATATGTATAGTTACCTGGAAAGTATTAAGAAATGGGTGCCCTGGTTGTGAGGCCCTGATTTAACAGCTTACACATGCTATATCTGCCAGCAAGCCACTGGTTATACACTACAATAACTTGGTGCCATCTGCTGGGAGGTAGTGAAACATAAGTACATTGACATACAGCTGCATGTGTGTCAATATGTCATTTTAACACACTTGAGGATTACATTGTCATGGGTTGTTAGAAAGGTAATATCCAAAATACTATATCACTTTCTTGTGTTTTGTAATTTGTTTGATGGTTATTTGTTTTCTTATTTTGTTAGAGATTTGGGATCAGCGTGTCACTTGTGTGTGGAGAAAGGGATTTTGGTTCAGTATGGTTCAAATGCATCTTCTCCAGTGCCATGTAACCCATCTGGTCTTTGGAGCCCAAGAGAAGCTGAAGGTGAGATCAATATCATTGAAAACTATTGAAACCAAGAGAAATCAGATGGGTGGATGTGTTTTTGGGGGGTCTTTTACTTTCTACTAAAATTGAATATACACAAGATTCTAATGATTTGTTGACTGTCACAGCCCAACAACCTATTCTATCATGACCAAATGGTATGTCATTATGTCAAACATAAGCTTACCATAAAAAAGGGTGCTTCCTGGGAGCCATAATCTTCCACGGGGATGAATAATTGACTTTCACTGTACGAGCGTCTTTTCTGGAGCATTACCTGCAGTACATTATCTTTCATGTCATTAACTTCAAACTCCTTGGTATTCCTCCTAAGGGCTTGTCCCCACGGCAGGGTTTTCAGTCGGATTTATAGATGGTTTTTAGATTTCAGAACCGTAGTTCAAACTGCACACATTTTCTGCCGAATGTTTTCTTACACTGCCGGCCTAATGAAAACTATCAGAAAAAAAAAATGAACTGTAGTCTAAACAGGTCTTTTTTTTCTGGTCAGATTTCAAAGGGGGTGTTTTTGGTTTTAAAAACAATTGGAAATCTTCGGAGTCCGCTGAAAATGTATTTTTGAAGTTATGCTAGGGCTACACAGCACAGATTTTCCGTCACATTTTTGGTGGTTTTTAGTATTTAGAAACCTATGAAAATCTGATGGTAAACTTTTCACATAGACTGTCTGAAAAACAGCACAAGAAACCACACCCAAAACCCCATGCCAAAAACCTCAACAAAAAACTAAAAACCACCCAGATGATTTGGACAAAAACTGACAAAATAATCAGGTTCAAAGCAGTTTTTAGGGTTTGGTTTTGGATGAGTTTATTGTGCTATGCTGTGTAGACCTAGCCTAAGCCCTTCTAGAAGGAGTTCTTAATGTTTTACAGTATTCTTGTTTACTGCAGATTTGATTTTATATACAGCCCGTATGATGAGCAACTAATATGCAGTGCTCGACAAAAAAGATGCTGTATAGAGTGCTAGGGGTACTTTATGAAGTCGGGGCTAACGGCCAGTGTTAAATGCTTTGGTAGTGTAGAATGCGCCAGAAGTAGTTCTAACAAACCTGTTCTACTGCAGTTCATATAAGAAAGATATCCAGATCCCTTTAAATGTTTTCAGTAAATTTACCATCACAATTTCCACTGGCAGAGAGCTCCATAGTCTCGTTGCTCTTACACTAAGGAGCTCCCTTCTAAATTGCCCACTTTTAGTTTTTTATATTAAATTTTATATCGCAACCAGAAGGTTAAAATACCATAAAAAAGAACATAGCATGTTTTTCTCATTATCTAATGAAATCGAAAAAACTTACCCATTTTGTTAATTTAGGATTTCCAAATGTTTAATTTGCCAAAAACCGAATAAACAGTGTTAGATCATTTTAAAAAGGCTTTTTTTTTGCCTTTGAAAAGTTTAAAAATTTTTCATTACAGGTTACATGCCTTTAAAAATTTTGGGGCGCCAATGATGAGTCATGTCTTTGGAAAAACTTCTGAGACCACTTTTTGTGGTATTTTAACCCCTTTAAGGGCCCGGGATTTTTTTTTTTTTTGACACGTTCGTTTTTCCCCCTCGCCTTTGAAAGCCCTAAATTTTTATTTTTCCCCCCCCCCAAAAACCCCATGAGGGCTTTTATTTTGCGGGACAAGATTTATTTTCTAATGGTAGTATTTATTATACTTTTTGGAAATTAATATGGAAAAACCGAAAAAAAAAATTCCCAAAGTGGGGATAAATTGGGGAAAAAAAAAAATGCAATTTTCGCCTTTGTTTGCGGGGGTTTTGCTTTTACGGCTTTTCATTCTTCGGTAAATATAATGGGGTTTCTGTATTTTTCGGGTTGTTACGCATCCGGCAATCCCAAAACTTGTAGGGTTTCCTTTAAATTTTTTGGTTCGAAAAATAAAACCAAAAAATTTTCTTTTTTAAAATTTGTCCCAACAGCGCCTTTTTTTTGCGACCAAAAAAATTTTTTGTCTAACCCCTTTACGGACGTCGTGGGGGGGCATTTTTGGGGCGGGAAGTGTACTTTTTATCGCTAGCATTTTGGGGAATGCAGCGATTTTTTTGATCATTTTTTTTTCCTTTTTTTTGGATGACGAAAAAATAAACCAAAAAACGCAATTTTGGCTTTTGGGTTTTTTTTTTTCTTCTCGGTGTTCAGTTTGGGGGGGATAAATGATGTTTTTTTTTATAGATCGGATTTTTTCGGCGTTCCCAAATATGTGAAACTTTTTTTTTTTTTTTAATTATTTCATTTTTTAAAAGGGGGAAAAGGGGGCGGTGTTTTTGGAATTTTTAAATTTTTTTTTTTTTGTATTTTTAAACTTTTATTTTTTTAAATTTTTTTATTTGTAACATTTAGTCCCCTTTTGGTTTGGCTTGACCACTGGGGGCCCCGGGGATTTTTAATAAAACCTTTAATGATTCCCTTAGGCAATGCATTGGGGTGAAAAAAAAGTGGGGGTTTTTCCCCATTTCCCTTTTCTGCAAACAAAAAAGTGGGGGAAACCGGCCGGGAAAAAGTGACGGGACCCTTCTCAGAGCTCCCCCCCACCATCCCCCCGGTTAATCGGATGGCGCAGAATAGTGGCTGAAGGGGATGGGGGCGTAAACGATCGGTGCTTTTTGGCCCCCCCCCCCCGACCCCCCCCCCCCCCCCCCCCCCCCTTCCCCTAAATTTTCAGACGCCGGGGGCCACTTTGCCGGTGTTAAATGGGTTGGGACAGGCCAGGCGGGCGGAACCCCCCCGGTGCTTTTCCCGGGCTGGGTTTTTTAGCGGGATTACCACTAACACCCGGGGTGTGCGTGGGGGTGCGGGCGATCCCCTGCAAAGCCCTTGGGGCCCCTGGGGACTTTACTCAACCCCGGGTTCTTTGGGGGTTTAAAAGCAAAACCCAGTAAACACTGTTTCCCTGTGTGTAATTGGTTCAAAAAATTTTGGATATCCTTCCACAAAGTTTTTCCCCAAAATTTGTTGGTAGGAAATTTTTGGCCCTTCCCTTTTGGGACAAAAAAGGGTTGCAACGGGGAGCCACTTTGTAACCAGTTTTGCAGCTTGCTTTGGGTATTTGTCCTTTTGGGGAAGCCCCATTTCCGCCCAAGCTTTTTTTTGGGGTGATTTTTTTGTTGTTGTTTTCCGGGTATTCCCAAACCAAATTTCTTTCCTCGGGAGGGTCTTCTATTTTGGGGAAGTGCCTAGTCCCTGTGCGCAAAAAAAACCCACAACTTTGGTGCTGTCCCCCCTGTGTTTCACAGTTGGGATAGTGTTCTTAGACTTCCAAGTTCCCCCTTTTTCCCCCAAAACGTAACGTATTTCTTAGGCCCAAACATTTAAATTTTTCGTTTCGCCCAGGATTCCCGGGACTGTCTCCAAAAGTAATATTTGTTCCGTGTGCATTTGCAAACTTTGTCTGGCTTTTATATGTTTCTTTTGGGAAAAATAATAATAATAATAATAATGATTTTTTTTATATAGCGCCAACATTTTCCCGCAGCACTTTACAATATGGGAGGGAATAAGCACAGAAAAACCCCGAATTAATTAAAAAAAAAAAAATAAAAATTTCTACTGAAAATGAGAAAAAAGGTTGTGGGGGCCCCCTGCCGCAAGAGTTTTACAATTTATTAGGGTTATGGGGGGGGGGAAAAAAAAGGTGACAAGGGGTTTGGTTTTACAATGGACCAGCCATGTTACTTTAAATTTTGGGGGGGTAGTTTCAAAAAATGTGGAGGGAACCCTGCCAACCCCCAACCCAATTACATCTATTTTACGAAAAGTCCCTTTTGGTGCCAAAAGGCAGGAAGTGAGAATCTGTGCCCGAATTTGGGGGGTTGCCCAATTAGGGATCTTGATAGGCTTGTCTAAAAAAGATTTTTTTTCAAAAGGCACTTAAAACTGTGGGGTTTGTGGTGTGTTTGATAGGGGGAAAAATTTGTTCCGGGAAAAATGGTGAAAAAGTGAAAAATTTTTCTTGGAGCGGGCATGGGGGGTTGGGGATGAGTGGGTGTTTTGTTTTTGTTAAGAAACCCAGAGGGGAGGGGGAGGGGTTTGGGGGGTTTAGACAGGAAAAGGGGAAAGGAGATTTTAGGGGGGTGCAGCACTGTGGGGGCCCCTTATGTGTGAGGGGTTGATGAGTTTATTTTTTTATTCTGTATAAAATGGGCCCAGCCAGTGCAGAGACTGACAAGGGTAGAGGCATATTTATAGGGGCGGGAAAAGGGAAAGAAAAAGCCTGGCTGCGAAATTCGGAAACAGAATACAATAGATTTTGGAGGGGTTTCCAGAGTGAAAAAGGGGAAGGGATTCTGGAGATTTCTTGAGGTCGGGTGAAAAGAGGGGGGCAAGGGTTTTTATTTTGGGGGTGAAGGGCAGTCAAAATTAGTAAACCCCCCGGGACAGGGGCCCTGCTGTAGGAGTTTTGGGGGGGTACCACCCCCATGAGAGGGGAAATAGCGGGTGAGGTGGGTTTAAAGTGATGGGGGGATGCTGAAGTTCAGTTTTAGTGGGGTTTAGTTGGAGAAAAGAGAGGGGAAATGTGTCAGAGACAGGGACGGGACAGCACTGGTTTTTTTGTAGCGGGCAGGAGTGTTGTTGGGGGGGGAAGGGGATAGTTGAGTAAAAAATAAAGGTTTGAGATGGTACTAGAAGCCAAATCTGCTGATGGTTTGCCCCAATGGAGGCTGTGTAGAGTGAAAAGGGGGAGGGGGCCCAAAGAACGGACCCCTGAGAAAACCCGACACCCAAGGGGGAAAGGGGGAGAGGGGGTAAAAACCGGAAAATGGGGAAAACCTAAAGGGGGCGGTCAGGAGGGGGGAAAGAGAACCAAGGGGAGAGCGGTGTCCTTTGATCCCGATGGGGCGGAGCAGTTGAGGAGGAGGGGGGTGTTTCCCCCAGTTTTAAAAACGCGGCAGAGAGATCCGAAAAAGCAGCGGGAGTAGAAACCCTGAGTTTTTTGCTTTCAGGAGATCATTTGAAATTTAGAAAGGCAGTTTCCGTGGGGGTGTAGGGTGGGGAAACCCGGATTGCAGAGGGTTTCTAGAAGAGATTTAGCAGTGGGGATAGGGGTTAGGCGAGAGTGCCCAATGGCTTCTTCCCTGGCGAGGGGCCCTTTCACCCCTTTTGAAAACCAGTACTCTTTTTAACTGTGTATAATGACACAATCTTCCCAAAATTTTCACCAGCATCTTACAAGGTCTTTTGCTTTTGTTTTTGGGGTTGATATGAACATGTTGGCCCAAAAGGACGTTCATTCTGATACTTGGGAACTGTCTCCTTCCTGGCGGTATGATGGCGGGGGAACATTCCTATTTTGGGTTTGTACTTGCTTTTTAAAATTTGGGTTTGGTACGGGATGAAAAAGCACCTTCAGGTTTGGGAAAATTTGCCCCCAAAGGATCTTCCAGATTGTGAAAAGCCCCAATAATTCTCATCCTGATATCTTGGCTGATTTCTTTAGCTTTTTCCATGATGTTACACACAGAAGCAGTGTGTTTCTGGTGTGAATTAAAATAAATCCACAGGTGTGTCTTTAATTAACTCAAATGTTTCCAATAAATCAGAAGCTTCAAGACATCATCATACGGGCTGTCCCAAATTGTTTAAAAGCATAGTAATCCTAGTGTATGTAAACTTTTGACTTTGCAGAAAGTAATAAAAATGCCTTTAAAAGTTCTCTCTCTCTCTCCCTCTCTCTCTCTCTCCTCTCTCTCTCTCTCTCTCTCTCATTATTCTGGCATTTGGCAAATGTAAATAATTTTGGTAATCCTAATTGACCTAAAATGGGTAAGGTTTGTTCCGATTTCATTTCAGATAGTGAGAAAAATATAAATGTGTCTTTTTATATAGTGTATGTAAACTTCTGGTTTCAGCTGTACATATATACAAATACATATACTGTATATTAGGCATATGCACATGTAAATAAACAATACAAATTTAGAAACTGAAAAGTGTGGCATGCACATGTATTCAGACCCCTGTACTGTGATACCCCTAAATAAAATCCAGTGTGACCAATTGTCTTGAGAAGTCACCTAATTAGTAAGTAGAATACATCAATATTTAATTTATTCTCAGTATAATTACAGCTGTTTTTTGAAGACCTCAGAAGTTTGTTGGAGAACTTTAGTGGACAAACAGCATCATGAAAACCAAGGAACACACCAGACAGCTCAGGGATAAAGTTGTGACAAAGTGTATTGTAGAGGTTTTTTTTTTTTAAATTGCCCAAATTCCAAACATCTCACAGAGCACTGTTCAATCCATCATCCATAAATTGGAGGAGTATGGCACAACTGTTAACCTGCCAAGACAATGCCGTTCACCTAAATTGATAGCCCAGAAAGAAGTTCACTAATTAGAGAAGCAGCCAGAGACCCAGAGTCACTCTGAAGGGGCTTCAGAGAATCATTGGGAGAATCTGTCTAAAGTCATGTACGCCACAAATCTGGCCTTTATGCAAGAGTGGCAAGAAGAAAGCCATCTTTAAAAGCAAGCCAAAAGAAGTCAAGTTTGCAGTTTGAAAAAAGCTATTTAGGGAACGCAGCAAGCATGTGGAAGAAGGTGTTCTGGTTAGATGAGACCAAAATTAAACTTCATGGCCTAAATTCTAAACGTTATGTGTGGAGAAAAGCCAACACTGCACATCACTAACCACACCATCCTCACTGTGAACCATGGTGGTGGCAGCATCATGCTGGGGATAAGCTGTGCTTCAGCAGAGACTGGGAAGCTGGTCAGAGTTGATGGGAAGATGGATGGAGCTAAACACAAGGTAATCCTGGAGGAGAACCAGTTTGAGGCTGCAAAAGACTTGAGACCGGGCGTAGGTTCAGCTCAACCCTGAACATACAGACAGAGGTACAATGGAAAGGTTTAAATCAAAGCCTATTCATGTGTTAAAATGGCCCAGTTCTAATCCAGAACTAAATCCCATTATGAAGCTTTGTCAAGACTTTAAAATCCTGTTCACAAATGTCCACCAAGCAATATGACTGAGCTAGAGCTATTTTGCAAAGAAGAATAGTCCAGCCTCTAGATGTACAAAGCTGGTAGAGACACATCCCAACAGACTGCAGTTGTCATTGCAGCCAAACGAGGTCCTACAAAGTATTGACTCGGGAGGACTAAATAAATATGCACTTATACTTTTCAGTCTTTTAATTTGCAAAAATTTGGAAAAGCATGTATAATTTTCTTTACACTCCACAAATACTTGCAACTTTGTGTTGCTCTATCACATAAAATATCAATAAAATACATTTAAATTTGTGGCTATAACATTTAAAAATAATAAACAGTTCAAGTGGTATGAATACTTTTGCAACCTACTGTATATACACATTAGCAGTAAACCTCCCAACTTCCTGTTTTCCTGTGCCAGCAGTCACATGACCACCGAAACGTAGTAGATGCAAATGCTGCTGGGCCCTAGCAGACCCAGATTAGCTCTAAATTTGGTGCAGGGATTATTTTTCCATGTTTTTCCCATGACTAACATATTAGCCCCACTAACAGAGAAAAAAATGCCCCTCCCCCCCCAGAAGTTTTTTCTGACCTTATGGGCGGTACAATATGCGAAAAAAAATAAAATAAATAATAATAATAATTAAAACACGCAAAACTTATTTTAGTGCCACTTCTGCTGTTACAGAAATAATCAGTATGAACAACAGACACTTTTTCTTACTATTTACCCTCAAATTATTAAAAAAAATGTTAAATAAACCCTACATAAAAATAAAGCCTAATGTATCACCGAAAAAAAGATGAAAACATTTGTAGAATATAAACATGTATAAGAAAATGTTATAGTATTTTAACCTTTATGTACTAAAGAAAAGGAAAATGTGCCTGCTCAGGAAGGAGGATAAACAGCTTGCCCAGGAAGTAGTTAAACATACATACATATACAGCACACACACATTACATACATATATGTGCACACTGCACACACATACACAAAACACACAACCATATATACACATCAAATGCATTACCTACACATATAGGGACACACATTACACGTACCTACCTCTCCTGCTGACTATGGTCACATTCCAGAATTAAAAAGGGAACCATATTGAGCAGACGTCATCCTGATTCCTAGTGAAGGCACTTTCCCTCCTCTGTCCATCCTGACCAAGCTGCTTCAGGTATCAAGATACAACAGCCAAATAAAACACTGGTTGTTATAACTTTCTGCAATGCAGACAGAAGAGGGAAGCGAAAAGCAGGACTTCTACAGCCCATGTCCTGATTTCCTACCTCCCCACCTGACTGTAGCTGGAGCAAATGCAAAAGTGTAAAGTATGGGAGCATATGGCAGTGGCTAGTGCTCACTTCATCAGATGTTCAGCTCATAAACTTTCACAATTAACCCCTTAACGACCGCGAACCGTCTTTTGGCGTCAGCTGGTGCGGGTCGTTCGTCTGCAGCGACGTCTTTTGACTTCGCTGCAGACTTCGGCGTTTGCAGCGCCCGATTCCAGAGCATCTCCTGCGAGCACCGAGCAGTGGGGGAAACCTCCGCAACCCGGTGCTTTAACCCTTTGATTGCGGCGGTGCGTTACCGCAGCGCAATCAAAGGGTTTCCCTGCTCTGTCGGGTGATCGGAATACCCGGTGACCCGACAGATTCCGGGGAACGGCTGCACAGTCAGCTCTGGGGACTTAGAGTGGCCCCAGGGCTGTCTGTGTATGAAGCCAGTGACCAGGACACACTGTGTGCTGTCCTTATCACTGCCTGTGTCACACTGACACAGATTATAATGTATTAGCATATGTGAATATGCTAATACATTACTAAGAATTAAAAAAAAAATGTGAAACAGTTCTCCCTTCAGGGGACTAAAAAAAAAAAGTAAAAAACATAAAAAGTGTAAAAAAAAATGAATAAAAAATAAATAATAAAATATTTAATAAAAAATAATTGTGCATACATTACACACAAAAAAACCTACACATATTAGGTATCCACATAAATATTCTGCCACAAAATGCTGCACAGAAAAATCCTTTTAGTCTGCAAATTGGGTTTTTTTGTACAAAAAATAATCCAAAAGTCGATTTTAATCTGAAACTATTAACTAATCTGGAATTTTCCAGATCCAAAGAAAGAAAGCCCAAGTGAGTAAATGTCAGGCAGAAAATCTCATAGGTTGATTAATGTCAATTATTTGAAAAGTAATAACCTGGTAAATGATGGATTACCGGAATGTTCCCTGTATTTTACAGTTAGAGTTGATGACATTGTTGCCAAGGTTAAAGAAGTGTATTCTGAATTCCTGGAATAAATACAGTATGAAACTGAATATGATACCATGTTAGACCTGTAGTCTGGTGAAGGAAAGAAACATTCTATTGACCTAGACATCAGGCTTTATTGCACTTAACATGATTCTGTGTGTCAGGTTTTAAGTGGTCTGGTGGCAAAACACAAACCTTTGGTTCAAATACAAATTTTCTGTTCTTTTTTAAACACTTATATTGTACTTTAGGCAAAAGGCTTCATGCCACAGTACGTTATCTTTAGCGTTCTCAGACATATTGATCCATTTTAGTAGTCCATTGGCTGAAATCCATAATACAGCTCCTTGGAATTCCAAGACTCTTGTTAACAATAACCAAAGAATTTTAAGAAACAATAATACTTTGATCAAAGTAAAAGCAGCACCAGTCGTGATGCACATTACTTCACTATACAGACCTCCCCACAGCGAGATGGGCAAAGATCCAATTACATTTTACAAACAGTATATTTTTCTGTAGATTCTTATCTTTAGCCACAGACTCCTTGAAATTGTTCAGATTTCACATTGATATACCATGCAGTTACCTGGCCAACACAGTTTACAGATCTTATTTCCTGCCTTCTGTTGTATTATAACTGGTAATCTTATGTAATTTTTACATTTTACTTAAAGGAAATCTCTCTCTTTCAGCATTCAATCTGTCAGCAGCATATTACAGAGAAGGAGATGCTCAGCAGATTGATATATAGTGTTATCGGAAAATATTCAGTAAACCTTAAACTCTACTCATTTACATTTTTGCCCTTAGGGTTTCCAGTGCGCAGTCCTAATCAGTGGCTGACAACTATCTCTGTATGCATGCTGATACAGGGAGGCTCTTGTCAAGATGATAAATTCAGGTGTGGAAATTATCTTTGTTCCACTCCTTTATCCAATTAAATGCCTCCTCCGAATTACATTATTATTATAGCGGTCGACAGCCGGAGCTCGAGAAATATGACCCACACTTTCCGTTTGGGACATGAATCCACTTTAATCACAGTAAATTACATTCCAATAGAACTTTTTAATCACATGATTATTCTATCACTAAATGATTGGTTAATTGGTGGTCGCTAAGAGACAAGTTATAATTTGCATGTACGTATGAAGCATTATCTGATGTGACACATTCCCAAACTCTCCTCTGTATCATCTTGGGGGAGGAGGAAGGCCTTGAATCTCTTTGCTGATAGCAGACACTGCGTCTGTCTCAAGGAAAGCTGTGTGAGAGATATCTGATACTTCGATAAGGATGTATAGCAGTAAAAGCAGTTTAACAAACTATCTGATGAGCTTAATAAGAATGTAATGATGAAACAGACTTTTGATGTTTTTTCCTTAAATCACCAACTCGACACTCTCACCTATTGAGTTACACCAAGACAAGGACTTCAACATTGAAAAAGCATGGTTTCACTTAAAAATTTACAAATTATACTGAATATTTTTCTACAAAACGAACAATCGGCTTAGCTATTCCTCCACTATTCCATGATGACAGGGGATTAAACAGCATTTTGATAGTGACAGGTTTCCATTATAATGGATAATGTATGAAATTTTTACAGCAATGTCTACTTTGTCATATGTTCTAGCTATGCACATGGCCCTATTACAACTGTATAGCATGAGCCACAGTAGGAGTCATAACAGAGCACCCATAGAAGACTGCACGGTCCTACTCTCATAGACGTTTATGCTCCTAGATAAAAAAAAGCCAGTTTTAACAGTAACAGTAAAATAATTGGAATAATAAATGAGAAAAGTATTTACAGTATCTCATAAAAGTGAGTGCAACCCTTTTCATTTTTGTAATTTTTGAATTATATCTTTTCATGGGACAACACGGAAGATATGACACTTTGAAAAAATGTAAAGTAGTCCATATAAAGCTTGTATAACAGTGTAGCTTGGGTGTACCTTCAAAATAACTCACCACACAACCATCAATGTCTAATCCACTGGCAACAAAAGTGAGTACACCCCTAAGTGAAAATTGACAAATTTTGCCCAGTTTGTCATTTTCCCTCTCCAGTGTCATGTGACTCGTTAGTGTTGCAAGGTCTTAAGTGTCAATTGGTAGCAGGTGTGTTCAATAGCCCTCATACTCTCTCATACTGGTCACTGGAAGTTTAACAAGGCACCCCATAGCAAAGAACATACTGAAGCAGAGCATGATCTGCAGGGCAGTATTCAAACATGATAACAACCTTGAACATACCTCCAAGATGTCAACTGCCTTACTAAAGAAAATGAGGGTAAAGGTTCTGGACTGGCCAAGCATATCTCCAGACCTAAACCCAATCTAGCATCTGTGGTGCATCCTCAAACAGAAGGTGGAGAATCGCAAAGTCTCTAACATCCCCCAGTTCTGTGATTACGTCATGGAGGAGTTTGAGAGCATAACAGTGGCTGCAATCTGCGAAGCTCTAGTGAACTCCATGCCCAAGAGAGTTAAGGCAGTGCTGGAAAATAATGGTGGCCACACAAAATATTGACACAATTTGTCCATTTTCACTTAGGGATGTACTCACTTTTATTGCCAGTGGTTTAGACATCGATGGCTGTGTGTTGAATCATTTTGAGGGCACACCAAATATATACTATTATACGAGCTGTACACTATTTTAAAAAGATATAATGCAATATTTACAAAAATGTGATGGATGTACTTACTTCTGTGGGATACTATAGACTATATATAACCTATTCCAGTTCCCTCACTGATACTGTTAAAGCTGCTTCTTGGTGGAGGCGTTATTAGGAGGGTCAGAAACATATAGCGCCATGTCTGTATAAGTGACAGAAAACGTGTCAATCCTGTCACCCATTCCTAAAATTGACCGATTGTCATGATGATTGCGCAATACTATGCAATAAATACTGTGGTAATGCACAGTTGAAACAATGAAAAATTTCTGCATTGTTAAAGGGGTTTCTCACCATGCAGTTTCACAGAGTCACAGCTTCAGACTCGCTCATGCTGTTTAGGGTGTGAGTGGATCTATAGCAGTGTTTGACATATCAGCTCTACTATTCCTAGCCTGCATGAGTGCAGAAGGTTTATAATCTGTAGTGCACAAGGCTTCAGAGCTCTAAGAGTTACTTCTCATCATCAGGGCCGGACTGGGAATAAAAAGCAGCCCTGGCACAAAGCCTCCGCCAGCCCACATACAATATCAGCTTACAAAATTTCCCTTGTTCTCGCACCTCGCCACTTCTAAAATAAACAACACTATTAAGGTGCTTTCACACAGAGCATTTTTTGTGCGTTTTTTATGTGTTTTTGGTGCGTTTTTGTGCAGAAAGGCAGAACAGTTAATGTTGTACATTTCTGCACAAAAAACGCATCAAAAAACGCACCAAAAAACGTTACGTATGAAAGCACCCTAAACACAAGCAAGAAAGAAAAAGTGTTGCAGAGAAACCCCTAATCACAGAGTAACGTTTGCATTTGCTTTACAATCAGGGACAAGCCTACGCTGCCTCTACACAAGCACAATATAACCTACAACACCGCCAATCACATCCCCAGTAGTCAGGTCACCATCACATGAATACAGCACTGATTCAACACAGAAGTAAAATAACCCCTGACATCAGGGACTCACATTAGAAGTCATCTCTGATGGGGGTTGTTCTCTTCTCCATCTGGCCCAAACCTCCATGATGTCTTCTCTGATGAGTTGTTCTCTTCCCTTTCTTTCTCTGTCCGGTACAGAATGCAATATCTTCTTCTCCCGGCCACTACTCGTCCCTGTAGAATTTACCACAAAAACATCTTAGACTCCTCATTTTTCCAGCACTTTCCTATCAATTCCCAACTATGTACAAAATCCCTATACATAGAGCCCCAAATAATAATGCTGCACCTTTTGGTGCCCCACACAGTAATTGTACCCCAAACAACGAAAGTTAGTAATTGTACCCCAAACAGTGTATGTTAGATCCTAAAAATCAGAAATTAAAAAAGTCAGATAAGTGGCATGTAAATAGGTAGACCCCCATTAGGGACCTATTAAAGCCCCCACCCCTCTCTCAGTAGGCAGGTAAGTATATAGACCTCCCAAAGCAGGTAGATATACAGGTACTCTCAGAATATAGGTAAATAGGCCCCATCAGTAAGTCTACAGATTTATTCATTATGTAAAGAGGTATATAATCTCCATTTAGGTAGCCCCTCAGTGGGTATATAAGTCCCCTCAGTAGACCGATAAATATAAAGGCCCCACAGTAGGTAGGGAGGTATATAGTCCCCCATTAGGTATCTATATAGACCCTCTCAGTACGGTAGGTAGGTATATAGGGTCCCCTCATAAGGACCCCCATTAGGAAGGCAGTTACATCGGCCACAAGTGGTTAGGTAGGTAAACAGGGTCTTCCTCCATTAATTTGGTAGGTAGACAGGGCCTTCCCCCAGTAATTAGCCAGGTAGATAGGGCTTCCCTCAGTAACTAGCCAGGTAGATAGGGCTGCCCCAGTAACTAGCCAGGTAGATAGGACTGTCCTCAATAATTATCCAGGTAGCTAGTGCTGCCCCTAGTAATTAGCCAGGTATATAGGGCTGCCCCCAGTAATGAGCCAGGTAGGGCCAGTGCCAGTAATTAGCTAGGTAGGGCCAGTAATTAACAAGGTAGGGCGAGAAATTAGCCAGGTAGGGCCAGTGATTAGCCAGGTAGGGCAGTAATTAACAAGGTAGGGTCAGTACTTATCCAGGTAGGGCAGTAATTAACCAGGTAGGGCCAGTAATGAGCCAGGTAGGGTCAGTAATTAACAAGGTAGGACCAATGCCAGTAATGAGCCAGGTAGGGCCAGTAATGAGCCAGGTAGGGCCAGTAATTAGACAGATAGGACCAGTAATTAATAGGATAGGGCCAGTAATTAGCCAGGTAGGGCAGTAATTAACAAGGTAATGCCAGTAATTAGCCAGCTAGGGGCAGTAATTAGCCAGGTAGGGCCAGTAATTAGCTAGGCAGCCCCAGTAATTAGCCAGGTAGGACTAGTAATTCGCAAGGTAGGGCCAGTAATTAGCTAGGAAGGGCCAGTAATTAGCCAGGTAGGGCTATAATTAAAGCTACGGGGCCAGTAAATTAGCTTAGGTAAGGCCAGTAATTAGCCAGAAAGGGCCAGTAAATAGCTAGGTAGGGCCAGTAATTAACCAGGTAGTGCCAGTAATTAGCTAGGTAGGGCCAGTAATTAGCTAGGTAGGGCCAGTAATTAGCCAGGTAGGGCCAGTAATTAGCTAGGTAGGGCCAGTAATTAACCAGGTAGGGCCAGTAATTAGCTAGGTAGGGCCAGTAATTAGCTTGGTAGGGCCAGTAATTAGCCAGGTAGGGCCAGTAATTAGTTTAAAAAAATAAAAACAATACTCACCTGCTGTCCTTCTTTCCTTCCTCTCCTCCTCGTCCGGAGCAGGCAGCAGGATGACGTCATGACATCGCGCTGCCTGCTGCGCGGCCTCCAGGGCGCTGAACGGCCGGGATCAGAAGATCCTGGCTGTTCTGGCTCAGCCACTGCCTGCGCCGCGCGGTGCAGGCGACACACGTGCTGCAGTGTGGCGAGGGGGGCCTGCGGAATTGCTTTTCAATATCAGATCCGTTGCTTTGGCCCAGATTACATGTGCAAAATGTCTATAATTATGCAGAACTGAATTTTTTGGATTCATTGATTATATAGGTTAAAATGGTGGAAAGTGAGAGAAACTAAAAACAACATATATTTTGAATACCGAATAGTGTCAGTCCTACCTGTCTGTCTATCAACCTACCTACCTACCTACCCATCTATTTATCTGTCTATCTATCTATCTATCTATCTATCTAGCCATCCATCCATCCATCCATCCACCTCTACCTACTTGTTTATTTTAGTTAGCTATATGCCTCTGTTTTAGCCCTAATTTGTGCTTTACTTTTAGTACTAAACATTTATGTGTACAAAACCCACTACAATTTCCATGTACAGATTGTCGTGTAATTTAGGAAAAATGTCTGCAATATTAAAATTTTCTGTTTGATGAAGGGAAGCAGTCAATGTCTGAGACACGCTCTTTCCTCATATTTATACAGCTGATATTTTGCTTGTCTGAAATATGTACCACAGAGGAATGAATGAGAGTAGTGTATATCGATGAAGACAAGTAACTTGCCTAATAACAAGATTTGTGTGTTCTAACAGCTAAATAGTGGAAATGAGTAACAAGTATAAATGCTGCAAGTTTTGAAACCTTGCCTTCAGGGAGATCTATGTCACAATGTTTTATGTCAGAACCTAGATAATGATAATGTGCCTGAGTGATAATGGCAACTAAAAAGGTTAGTTAGGAATTCAGATTTTTTTTCTGCCAATGCCATAAATAAAGAACTCATAAGACGTCATGTACATGGCGGAGCTGTATGCATGGAGTCCCTGACACTGTATACTGCTATATGATGCCTCTGCACCGTGCCAAATTATGGATTATTCAGCAAACCTGTCTATGTAGCCCATAGCAACCAATCATAGCTCAGCTTTTATTTTTCTAGAGCACTGTAAGAAATGGAGGCTGAGCTCTGATTGGTTACTATGGGCAACAAAGACGGTTTTAGGGTTGGACAGTTTTGATAAATGAAGACTAGTGTCTTCAAGTCACATTAGTTCTAGATCATAGCTACCAAGGCAGCAGGATCAGCAGCATCTATGGGGCTCAGCAACTCAGGGGGCCTATTGCCCTCATTTCACAAAGTTCATTTAGTGATGACTGTGGAAGGGAAACTGCATCCTCAGCTTTTGCTGTGGAGTCCTATAGTTACCTCTGCGGTGCACAGTACAGTATTTCTTTTCCACAGCGTTACTTTTTTGCATTATTCCTAAGCTGTGACATTTTTGTATTATGTGTACGTGTTATACCTGTGTTATGATTTCATTTTGTGCCTCATCTCTGTATTGTGACATGACTATAGTTCTTGTGATGTTAGATAATTAAAAGGGTGGTGCACTTTACAATGCCCTTAATTATACACATTTCTAACATACATGTATCAAAAATTCTGCTCTTGTACCTCTTTTATACCAGTGCAGTAAGCCGCTCTCTAAACAAAATGATACAGCCCACTTTTCTGTCCATAGTAATGGCTGCCGTAGAGTAACTAATGCACAGTCGTATGACCACCAGGAAGATCATTAGACCCTGGTATCCAGATAACAGTAGTGTATGGAGGAGTAGACCTTCTCCAGTATTACTACTTCCAGTAGTATCTTATCATTTGACCACCACATAGGTCATGTGACCCTGGTATCCAGGTAACAGTAGTGTATGGAGGAGCAGACCTTCTCCAATATTACTACCTCCAGCAGCATTTTATCATGTGCCCTCCACACATGTCATGTGACCCTGGTATCCAGATAACAGTAGCGAATGGAGGAGTAGACCTTCTCCAGTATTACTACCTACAGCAGCGTCTTATCATGTGACCACCACACAGGTCATGTGAAACTGGTAGCCAGGTAACAGTAGTGTATGGAGGAGCAGAACTTCTCCAGTATTGCTACCTCCAGCACCGTCTCATCAAGTGACCACCACACAGACCATGTGACCTTGGTATCCAGCTAAAAGTATTAAATGGAGGAGCAGAACTTCTCCAGTTTTACTACCTCCAGCAAGATCTTATCATGTAACCACCATGCAGATCATGTGACTCCTAGTATCCAGGTAACAGTGGTGTATGGAGGAGCAGAACTTCTCCAGTATTACTACCTCCAGCAGCATCTTATCATGTGACCACCTCACAAGTCATGTGACCCAGCTATCCATGTAACATTAGTGTATGGAGGAGCAGAACTTCTCCAGTATTACTACCTCCAGCAGCGTTTCATCATGTGACCACCACACAGGCCATGTGACCTTGGTATCCAGCTAAAAGTAGGGAATGGAGGAGCAGAACTTCTCCAGTTTTACTACCTCCAGCAAGATCTTATCATTTGACTACCAAGAAGGTCATGTGACTCCTGGTATCCAGGTAACAGTAGTGTTTGGAGGAGCAGAACTTCTCCAGTATTACTACCTCCAGCAGCATCTTATCATGTGACCACACAGGTCATATGACCCTGGTATCCAGGTAACAGTAGTGTATGGAGGAGCAGAACTTCTCCAGTATTACTACCTCCAGCAGCGTCTCATCATGTGACCACCACACAGGTCATGTGACCTAGGTATCCAGGTAAAAGTAGGGAATGGAGGAGCAGAACTTCTCCGGTTTTACTACCTCAGCAGCGTCTTATCATGTGACCACACAGGTCATGTGACCCTGGTATCCAGATAACAGTAGGTTATTGAGGAGCAGAACTAATCCAGTATTACTACCTCCAGCAGCGTCTTATCATGTCTGTCAGTGTCTGAGGAGAAGACACTCATTACACTCTTCTCTTGCTCCATCTTTTTTAATTAATTAATTTTTTTTTTACAGTTAACTTTATTAACATAACATCCCTTACAAAGACAGCTATAACGAGCGGTCCCGCAGCCCATGAGTCAAGCTGCGGGCGCTCTCGTGCTCCTGCAGTGTCCCCTGGCTCGGAGACGAGTGGCGCCGCGGCTTGCGTGTCAGACCACGGGCACACTCGTTCCCTGCCCGCTGGCGCGCGCTTTCCCGGTTCTCTCAAGTTCAAAGGTCCAGCGCGCCGGTAATTGGTTGATTGCCGAGGGCTGACCCTATATATTGGTAACGCCTCCCGCACGGCCCTGCTGGATCTTTAGTGCCATTAGCCTACTGAGAAAGCGTTCCTGAAGTCTTGTTCTGATTACCGTGTACCGTACCTCTTACCTCCGTCCCTTGACCATGAATCTTGCTGCCTGCCCTGACCTTCCTGCCTGTCCCCTACTACGAGCCTGCCTTCCGATTTTGTACCACGCTACACCTCGGCTGCCTCCGCAAGCAAGTCACGTCAGGGGTAGAAACCTGGTAGACTCCCTCTGCAGCAAGTCTATCCCGCTTTGTGGCGGGCTCTGGTGAAAACCGGGACCTACTTAGACCCCGCTCCCTGGCGTGGCTATTGCCATCGCTTGCGGTGGTCCAGAGGATCCACTACCTCCAACCATGACAACAGCATTTATACAAGTAAATACGCTCAGCTAAGAAGCTGCTGGAAGTACCATATTAATAATAATTATTCCTCCATTATTTCTATTCAGTTCCCCCAAAGATGTCATGTAACCCTGTTACTAATGAATGTTGGGCGGTCACATGACTGATGCCATTTTTAATTCATGTAGTTCGTCTGTGGGAGTCATCACTATAGACAGGAATGTGGGCAATACAGTTTTTTTTTCTATTTCTGCATAGAGGCTTATTGCATTGGTGTAAAAGAAGGACATGAGCAGAATTTGTAATACATGTAGGTTAAAGAATTGTATGATTTCCTGTGAATTAAATAACAAATGACAACAATATAAAGTGGAGAATCCTTTTAAGTAGGATAACCTTTTGCTATAAGGTCACCTTGTGCAGTAACCCATTATAGCAACTTCACTGTGTACATTATCCCATTTTTTGATATCACTGGGTGCATTGTCCTACTGCTGTGACAGTGACCCTGTGTTGTAACTTCACTGTGCACATTAACCCACTATTGTGACATGACTAAGTGCATTATGCTGATACCGTGATATTTACTCTGTGTTGTAACTTCACAGAACATATTATTCTACTACTGTGACATCAATGTGCACATTATGCCTGTACTATGACATCACTGTGTGTATTATCCCTGAACTGTGTCATTGTCATGCTTTTTATTCCTATACTGTGACACTGTGTGCATTATTCCTGTGCATTACAGAGATCAAAAGTTCCTCTTTTAAACTTGATACTGAGGGTGATTATGGGGAAGTAGCACCCTATTCCAAGTTTTAAGGTCCCATAATTAATTCTTACACCCCTTGAAGAAGAATGCCACTGTTTTTTATTCTGATTTATACAGAAATTCTGACACAGACAAAGGTCCTGTAGCCTCATAAGATTTGACTAATATTGTTTTAAGTCTTCATACAATTTGGAGGCTGTGAAGAAGCATAGTATGGTTTTGTGCCTGGCCTAATAATAAAAAGTTGGACAGAGTAGATGTAACACTATTCTTTTAACTAGTAATACTGTACATCTATTAATATATAATAAAAATCGCTCTATGTGCAGCTGTTGTTGTGAATTAGACGTAGTGCAACCAGAAATATTAGATCTCATCTGCTGATTTTGGGACTTATATCCAAGTTTGGCATGTTCTTTTTTCCCTCCATGCATGCGGACTTGTTAGGCCATGTCTACACAGCAAAGGATCACAGTCGGATTTTTAAGCGGATTCAGTACTTAGAATCCGCCGAAAATCCGACTGTAACCAGTGCCCATAGACCTCAATAGAAAATCCGAGCTGTAGTCTACACAGCACGGATTTTCTATTGTCGGATCTCGAACCCGACGGATTCTGCTAGAAGATAGAGCATGTTTTATCTTCCTGTGGATTCTAGTACACGTCTATGTACTGGGTTGGCCGAAATCAGAAAAGTGACCACAGTTTTTTAGCGCAAAAAAAATACAATACCACGATGTTAAAATACCATCAGATTTCCAACGACATTTTAACATAAGCCTTGTAGACAAAAAGTTAGGCTCCTTTTTTATGATGTTACAGTTGGGCTATACACATTGTCCATGTCCTTAATTGTTGCTTCCTCTCCTCTTCGTGTCACTTACAAATTGATGCAGACAGACTGCACCCTCCTACTCCTCCCCTCTGTCATTACATCTTTTAAGATTGCCAGGGATTTATTCTTGTTCCCAAATTTGATGTCAGAACTGTTGTTTTCACTCCTAGGAGTTTGCTGTATCCCTTTCTTTGGCTCTGTACCAACAAAGTCAATTACTTACCATGCAACTATATAAACTTACTTTTGTGTTTTAAAATAATTTAAATTATTTTGTGTACTTTAGGACGTCCCGATGTTGAGCAGCCATGTGAGACAAGTGTGCGAACATGGAGTCCTGGAGCAAACGACAACTCTGTGCCTCCTGCTTGTACTGAGCCACATGAATGTTATCTTCAGCTGGAGTTTACTTACCCAGTAATTCCACAGACTTTAACAATTTGGGTAACATATGTAACCACAGTCTTAGACACAAATGGAGCTGAGGTAGAAGTCAAAGTCCTTTTCGTCAATGGAGAGAATTCATCACTAGGCATTCAAAATATTTTTTGTGATGTTCCTCTGACCATCAAGTTAGACTACATAAAAGTTGAAGTATATGCCATTCAGATCTACACCAAGGATAACCAAATGGAGATTGATGCTGCTATGATCACCTCAGTGCCTAACTGTCCCTTGTGTGTAGACTGCAAACCATTCCACTACATCGTTCTTCGAGACCCACCTTTGCCTCCTGGTGCGTCTTCTTTGACCTCCAGCCTTCAAAGAAGGTACATAGACAGGTAGGTGTTACTTTAATAAAGGCTAGAGGAGTTGAATGTAATGAGTAATATGAACAGGAGATATACTGTTGTATGTAATGCATGTTTACTGTCGGCAAATAAGAACACTGACACATAGAAACACATATGAAAACTGTCTAAATCTAAAATTCACTTTGTTGCCCATAGCAACCAATCAGAGCGCCCCTTTCATTTCATATAGTGCTCTGGAAAAATGAGTTTCAGCTTCCTCCAAAGATTTTCGATTTGGTTCAGGTCTGGAAACTGGCTAGGCCACTCCAGAACATTGAAATGCTTCTTACGCAGCCACTCCTTAGTTGCCCTGGCTGTAGGTGGTTTGGGTCATTGTCCTGCTGGAAGACCCAGCCACGACTGCGAGGATCGCCCCTGACTTTGCTCGGCTGTTTTATAACAGTCACGCAGAGCCAGCAGCTGCTGGTGCAGGGAGAAAGCAGGACGGATCGTTCCTGTCCTGTCTCCTCCCCTGTATCAGCGTTGCAGGGGGCGCACGGCTTTCACCGCGCCCCCTGCGACGCTGGCTCTCCTCGGTTGGCAGCTCTGCCGCCGAGTAAGATCGCTGGGAGCTGCGTGACAGTGTAAGCAGCATGATGACGTCACGCTGCTTACACCGCTCAGCAGACCCAGACCGGGACGTGCGGACCGAGGTGAGTACTTTTTTGTTATTTTAGAATTACTTACAGGGGCATCACTGGCTACAAGGGTGGGCATCACTGGCTACAAGGGGGCATCACTGGCTACAAGGGGGGCATCACTGGCTACAAGGGGGGCATCACTGGCTACAGGGGGCATCACTGGCTACAGGGGGCATCACTGGCTACAAGGGGGCATCACTGGCTACAGGGGGCATCACTGGCTACAAGGGGGCATCACTGGCTACAGGGGGGCATCACTGGCTACAAAGGGGGCATCACTGGCTACAGGGGGCATCAACTGGCTACAGGGGGCATCACTGGCTACAGGGGCATCACTGGCTACAGGGGGCATCATTGGCTACAGGGGGGCATCACTGGCTACAGGCGGGCATCACTGGCTACAAGGGGCATCACTGGCTACAGGGGACAAACTGGCTACAAGGGGGCATCAACTGGGTACAGGGGGGCATCAAATGGCTACAGGGGGCTAGTACATGGCTTACAGGGGGCATATTTACATGGCTAAGGAGGCATCACTGGCTACGGTGGCATCACTGGCTACAGGGGGCATCACTGGCTACAGGAGGCATCACTGGCTTCTGGGGCATCACTGGCTATGGAGGCATCACTGGCTATGGGGGCATCAACTGGCTACAAGGGGGGCATCACTGGCTACAAGGGGGGCATCACTGGCCACAGGGGGCATCAACTGGCTACAGGGGGCTACTACCTGACTACAGGGGGCATATTACATGGCTACAAGGGCTACTGCATGGCTACAGGGGCTACTACCTGGCTACAAGGGCCATATTACATGGCTACCATATGAGGTGCTATAGATGGGGAGTTTGTATAGAGATAGGAATTGGTAGAGAAGTCCTGATAAATTGAGGAGTCTTAAGATATTTGTTTTGTAAATTTTACAGTGTATAGTCGGGAGTAGTCATCATGGCGACCTGGGACAGATGGAGAAGAAGAAGAGAAAGTGACCAACTCTTCAGAGACGTCTCCTGTGAGTCACTAGATATAACTTTACTATAATCATTTATATGTCTGCAGAGCCTGTGTACAGCTGGTATCCATCATTGTATGGTCACTGTACGCCGGTAATATTGGTTGTAGTATAATGGTTTGTATTCAGTAATGGTCAGTTTGTATTGTTCAGTCACTATGTGGTGGTGATATGTGGTTATGGTGTTGTGGTATTATTCAGTCACTATGTGGTCACGGTGTTGTGGTCACTATGTGCTGGTGATATGTGATCTTGATATGTGTTAGGACATTGGTACTATTAGCCTGGGATTCTGGTTGGTGTAGCAGTGTTATTTGGTAACTGTATGAATATTATTTAGTAGTTTTATATGTAGCACATTGTGGTAAAGCTTTTTGTATATTTTAGATTTGGCTGATGGTGATGCAATGTGTCACAATGTTGCGCCATATGTTACGGGGGGGGCGAAATTTCTTCACCTCGCCCTGAGTGAAATTTAGCCTAGGAAAGGCCCTGCCCATCTACAATACTCGTACTGAGGGAAGGAGATTGTTGACCAAAATCTTGCAATACAAGGCCCATGCATTCTCTCTTTAATATTGTGCAGACATCATGTCCCCTTTGCAGAAAAGCATCCCAAAGTATGATGTTTCCACCTCCATGCTTCACTGTTGGGACGGTGTTCTTGGGGTTGTACTCATCCTTCTTTCTCCAAACACGGCTAGTGGAGTTGAAACCAAAAAGTTCTATTTTGATCTCATCTGATCACAGGACCTTCTCCCATGCCAGATAGTCATTGCCGAACTTCAAATGGGTCTGGACATGTACTGGAGTGAGCAGGGGTACCATTGCGTTCCCTAGAGAATTTTCATCCATCACGGCATGGTATGTTACTAATGGTAATCTTTGAGACTGTGGTCTAAGCTCTATTTAGGCCATTGACCAGGTACTCCCATGTAGTTCTCGGCTGATTTCTGTCCTTTCTCAGAATCATCCTTACCCCACAAGGCGAGATCTTGCATGGAGCCCCATAATAAATGTGCCAAAATGTGTTGTCTTGTCACCAAGCTGCTTGCCTATTGTCCTGTAGCCAATCCCAGTTTTATGCAGGTCTACAATTTTGTCCCTGGTGTCCTTAACAGCTCTTTTGTCTTGTCCATGGTGGAGAGGTTGAAATGTCATTGATTGAGTGTGTGGACAGGTGTCTTTTTTATACAGAAAAAACTCACAGACTTAAACTAGATTAAACCTATTTGGGTCAGTAATTCAGCCAAAAAAATCACAGTAATAAAAGGAGACCCAATTAAAAATTCACTTTTACTAGATATACTTAAAAAGAATACATATACCCAAAACAAGACACCAAAGTGCAAACTCCTAGGACAGTCTCGGTTCCTATAGTCTTTTTCAGATTCAACATATAGGTACTGACACCAAAAGTAATGCCTCCTTCAGCAGAATAATCGCCCCGAAAGGAGCGGCCCCACCTAATGAAGGCACCCCCTTAGTCAGTAACAAAGCAAGGTTCCTAAATGGGTACCGAGGTATAAATTCTTAATGAAAAATATGCAATCCAGACAATCTAGGAGAAAAAGAGTTCCAATTCCATAAAAACATACAATCAAATCCTTAGTAGATATAACATAGTTACTGTTCATAACCCTAGTAGATATAACATAGTTACTGTTTATAACCCGACGCGTGTCCCCCAAACATAGATTAGCTAGGGTTCATCAGGGGTAGACTGAACATGAATCTATAATGGCTATTGCAATGGCGTATATACAATAAAGCAAAACGATACTTAGCATTGATGTATTCTGTTAGATGCCTCTGTGATGAGATTCCATCACAGAGGCATCTAACAGAATACATCAATGCTAAGTATCGTTTTGCTTTATTGTATATACGCCATTGCAATAGCCATTATAGATTCATGTTCAGTCTACCCCTGATGAACCCTAGCTAATCTATGTTTGGGGGAAACGCGTCGGGTTATGAACAGTAACTATGTTATATCTACTAGGGTTATGAACAGTAACTATGTTATATCTACTAAGGATTTGATTGTATGTTTTTATGGAATTGGAACTCTTTTTCTCCTAGATTGTCTGGATTGCATATTTTTTATTAAGAATTTATACCTCGGTACCCATTTAGGAACCTTGCTTTGTTACTGACCAAGGGGGTGCCTTCATTAGGTGGGGCCGCTCCTTTCGGGGCGATTACTCTGCTGAAGGAGGCATTACTTTTGGTGTCAGTACCTATATGTTGAATCTGAATAAGACTATAGGGACCGAGACTGTCCTAGGAGTTTGCACTTTGGTGTCTTGTTTTGGGTATATGTATTCTTTTTAAGTATATCTAGTAAAAGTTAATTTTAAATTGGGTCTCTTTTTCTCACTGTGATTTTTTTTTTCTTTTTTATAAAGGTAACAAGTTCAAAAAGGTTCAACTAATACAGGTAATAAATACAGAGTAGGAGGACTTCTTAAAGAAAAACTAACAGGTCTGTAATAGCCAGAATTCTTGCTGGTTGGTAGGGGATCAAGTACTTATTTTTGCAATAAAAGGCATGTTAATTATTTCAAAATCATACAATGTGATTTTCTGGATACTTTTTTCAGATTCTGTCTTTCACAATTGAAGTGTACCTATGATAAAAATGACAGAATTACATTCCATTCTTTGTAGGTGGGGAAACTTGCAAATGATGCTCCCTGATGAACCTACTACATCTAGAAAGAAATGGAGTAGAGTAGTCACAGAGTATTGACAATTACATATATGAATCAATAATAAGTCCATAAAATATTGTATTTAGCAGTCTCCTTATTTTCTATATAGAGTGAAGGAAATAAGTATTTGATACCTTGCTGATTCTGTAAGTTTGCCCACTGACAAAGACATGAACAGTCTATCATTTTAAGGGTAGGTTAATTTTAACTTTGAGTTATTGAATATCCAAAATAAAATCCAGAAATTCACATTGTATAAATTATGTAAATTTATTTGCATTTTGCAGTGAGAAATAAGCATTTGATCGCTCTGGCAAACAAGACTTAATACTTGGTGGCAAAACCCTTGTTGACAAGCACAGCAGTCAGATGTTTTTTGTAGTTGATGATGACGTTTGCGCCCATGTCAGGAGGAATTTTGGTCCACTGCTCTTTGCAGATCATCTCTAAATCATTAAGACTTTGAGGCTGTCATTGGAAACTTGGAGCTTCAACTCCCTCCATAAGTTTTCTATGGGATTAAGGTCTGTAGACTGGCTAGGCCACTCCATGACCTTAATGTGCTTCTTTTTGATTAACTCCTTTGTTGCCTTAGCTGTATGTTTTGGATCATTGTCTTGCTGGATGACCCTGCCATTACTTATCTTAAATGTCCTGGTGGAGGGAAGGAGGTCACTCAGGATTTTACGGTAGAAGGCTCGATCCATTCTCCCATTGATGCAGTGAAGTAGTCCGGTGCCCTTAGCAGAGAAACAATCCCAAAATATATTGTTTCCACCTACATGCTTGACAGTGGAGATGGTGTTCTTTGGGTCATAGGCAGAATTTCTCTTCCTCCAAACACTGCGAGTTGAGTTAATGCCAAAGAGCTCAATTTCTGTCTTATCTGACCACAGCACCTTCTCCCAATTACTTATAGAATCATCCAGGTGTTAACTTCAGACGAGACTACATGTGCCTTCTTGAGCAGGGGGACCTTGCGGGCACTGCAGGATTTGAAATCATTATGGCGTAATGTGTTACCAATGGTTTTCTTGGTGACTGTGGTCCCAACTTCCTTGATGTTATTAGCAAGTTCCCCCCGTGTAGTTTTAGGCTGATCTCTCACCTTCCTCATGATCAAGGATACCTCACGAGGTGAGATTTTGCGTGGCGACCGAGATCAATGATTTACAGTCATTTTGTATTTCTTCCATTTTCTTATTATTGCACCAACAGTTGTCTCCTTCTCATCCACATCCAACGTCTTACTTATGGTTTCGTAGCCCATTCTAGCTTTGTGCAGGTCTATGATCTTGTCCCTGACATCCTTAGAAAGCTCCTTGGTCTTGCCCATGTTGTAGAGGTTAGAGTCTGACAGATTAGACAGGAGTCTTTTATAAAGGTGACTATTTAAGACAGCTGTCTTTAATGCATGTAACGAGTTGATTAGGAGTGTCTAACTGGTCTGTAGGAGCCAGAACTCTTAATGGTTGCTAGGGGATCAAATACTTATTTCTCTCAGCAAAATACAAATAAATATATATATAATTTATTCATGTATTTATTCATGTGATTTTCTGGATTTTATTTTGGATGTTCTAACTCTCACTGTTAAAATTAACCTACCCTTAAAATTATAAACTGTTCATGTCTTTGTCAGTGTGCAAACTTACAAAATCAGCAAGGGATCAAATACTTATTTCCTTCACTGTATAATACCTCAGTTTGCTACTTATATAGTCAAGCATTCCTTGACATATTCTCTATAGGGTACTATTAGGATATCCAGGGTCATGGTTGGTGAGTATGTTGCCCTTTTCAGGGCGATTACTGTGTTTAGGTAGAGCTAGAACACTGGTCCCATGTTTTTAATATAACCTTTATTAAATGTTAAGTTTTATTGTTCTTTTCAACCAGAAGAGTACACTATTTTTCTCGGATTTTATCGAACATTAAGTTTGTTCAAACAGAGTTTGTTAGATGCCTGTTTCCATAAAGACGCATTGTCTGCATAGGAGTTGTAGGACATTTTTAATTAAAGGGGTTTTCTCGCTACAAAGATCATATCTCAAATGATGGGGACAGTAAAAATAAGCACTTTTGTAATTGGTTTGCATTACCTAAGTCACTTAGTATAGCAGATTGTGACGGTACGGTGGATCCGCTGGACCACCGCAAGCGGTGGTAGTTAAGCCACGCCAGGGAACGGAGTCTAAGTAGCCCCCGGTTTTCACCAGAGCCCGCCGCAAAGCGGGATGGACTTGCTGCGGCGTGAGGCTACCAGGTCGTTACCCCTGACGTGACTTGCTTGCGGTGGCGGCCGGGGTACTGCGTGGTACAGGATCGTGATCCAAAGGCGTAGTCAGGAACAGGCAGAAGGTCAGGGCAGGCGGCAGAGGTTCGTGGTCAGAGACGGACAGACGGTCAGGGCAGGCGGCAAACAGGCAAGGTCAGGAAACGTAGCGGAACGGACTGGTACACGGATAAGCAATACGGACACAAGGACACTCCAAACTCTCACAAAGCACACCAACAATCTGGCAACAGGTGCCGGGGGCGGATACATTATATAGGACCAGCGCCCGGCAATAAGCCAATTACCGGGACACTGGCCCTTTAAATTTAAACCAGCCGTCGCGCGCGCGCGCGCTAGGGGGCGCGCATGCGCACGACGGCCGGGACAGACAGGAGCGCCGTTCACCGGAGCGGGGCCAGGTAAGCGAGCCGGCGTGGGGACGGGGATGGCCGCGGGTGACCGCAATGCCCGCGCCGCGGCCCTGGCAGGCAGGGAAACGGCCGCAGGGGCAGCGGTGCCCGCGGCCGCCATGACACAGATATAAGCTAATCTGTGCATCTATAGCTATTTCTGCAGCACCTGGGTGGGACACGCCCCCTTTTCTGTGATTGGCTGGTTGATATGGCATTCAGCCTGCTCGGACATGCCCCTGGACGGTAAACACCCCCTGCGCTGTGACTGGCATCCTGCACACTCTGCGTACTTCCCTCTGAGCTGTTGATTTTGAAAGTGAAACTAGGTGCCTCAGCTTCTCTATGCTCCTATCTCAGCTCTATGTAAAGGATCTGGGCAATTACTGAGTCTCTAGCAGTTAGATTCACTCTCCCCTCATATAACACAGCCCTATACACTGCTCTCCCCTCCTATAACAGTCTTATACAGTCTGTTCCCATCACCCCTATAACAGCCCTATACAGTCTGCACTACCTTCTGCCTGATAACAGAGTGGGGAGGTGGGGAAGCATGCATTCCTCACATTTGTTTAATCAGTTCAGGCTGTGTGTATAACTGTTTATAGAAATGAGGGTGTTCTGGTTACAACAGTGAGGGCATGTCCACACGGCACAGGTTTTCGGCCGGTTTTTCAGCCGGTTTGCGGTTTTTCAGACCGCCTGAAAAAACGGCCGAAAATGAGCATAATTGTGCTCTATGGAAAACCCGTGCAGAAGGCCCCACTGCACGGGTTTTCCGCCCGGCGGTTTTGTCGCCAGCGGACCGGCGACAAAACATTGAACATGCACAATCTTCCGTCCGGTTTCCGGATGGAAGATGTGCATCTCAATGGGTGGGGGAGGGCTGTTCTCCGCTCATCGCGGAGAAAAGCCATCCCCCCCCCCCGCGGCCGTGGGGACGGCCGCAAAACAGGACAAAGACCGGCTGGCAAACCGGCTGGTATTTGTCCTGTGCCGTTTGAACAGCCCCTGCGGGTGTTTTGCTTACAAGGAGCTTGTGGAGCCTGGAGCCTGTCATCTTCAGACATCCTTGCCCTTCCATTGCACACACAGAACGATGATGTCACAACTCTTCAGTGAGGGGAGACTCGCCTCCTGGGAGGAAATACACGCCTACAGGGAAGAGAGACTCGCCTCTGGATTTGAAAATGAAACTGAAAGAATCAGCTCAAGTCTACGAAAGCTTCTAATGATAAAACCCCTTTAAGACCTATTCCGACTTGCTTTATAATAAGTTTTAGATGTGTTTTAGATGTCTGTCGACATTGAAAAGCACCGATTCCATATTTTATTTTGCTTCGTACAGTTGAATGGGAATTGCCCACAGCATGAACAGAAAGTTTGAGGCTAAAGCTGACAGTGAAGAGCACGCTCAGTTGAAACAACATGGTGGGAACACCCCCTTTAATATATAAATTATTTATAAGATACAAGATACAAAATATGAAGATAATACAAGTCTCTGCAGTAATCCAGAGATGTCTTCACTAAGTTTGGCACATTGTTTTTCATTATCAAATTATTTCTGAGGCCCCATGCATACGGCTATACTGAAGCACATGAAGTCGCAGCGGCTCTATACTTTTTCCCTTACAAAACAAACTTGGTAGGGGGAAATAGCTCTATAATACGGCATCCAATGGAATGTGCTACATGATAGATTTCTATCAGGTTCATGTGAAATCTGACATGAAATTGGAAATATACAGAGGTATATTAGGGCCCCACAGAGGGTTAAGACATTGGATGGAGCTATAATATGTTAGTGTGCACAAGGCCTAACCCTGTGGCATTTCTGTAGGTTCAGCAACATTGGCTAGCCATTATTTCCAAGTTCCTGTAATTTAGAAAGTGATCTGGTGCATAGACTTTAATTTTATAGAACGTTCACAAAGAGATTATGTTAATTTAAGAAACACACACATGGTACATAGCCGTTGGCATGAATTCCATCTTATCCTGTTGTCTTCTTACGTAACGTAGTAAATGCTAGCCTATGGCAGATATGGATCCCTGCATGCAAATGCTAAACCACCATTTTTAGGGAATTCTTGGATGGCAATAGAGTTAAAACAGAGAATCCTCTTGTGAGGTTTGAATTATGAAGAATTCCTAAGAGATGACTTTAACCAAATAAAAAAAAATACAGACGGCCCCCAATATTATCCGACATTCTTTCACCAGTCTTCAATACGTGCAAACATTTTTTTGATTGTAAATGAGTTTCAGACTTGAACTAAAGCTGAAGTAACAAAATTACATTCCTTACAATTCAGACGGTGCAACCCCCTTTATCTTTCTGAAATTTGAGTTGCAGATTCGAACTTAAATACTTGGGACTCAAATGCACTTACTTTTCTTAAATATTGCAGTTAAATCAGTCATATGCAGAGTAGATTTAAGCGCCTAGGGCAGGGACTACTGTCCTCTCATGTAGCAGAGAGCCTATGAGCTCCCTTAACACCCTGTTATTACTGTAATGTGAAACTTTATTGCAATGAGTCATCTGAATAATGAATTTCCTTCTGTTATACCAAACTTGACACATCATTATTTTATTCCCAACAATCACCAGAAGGGGTTTGACATGTGCACTAGCACTCCATTCAAAGTCTATGGGACTGATGACGAGTATTGCACTTGACTGCCTCCGTCGGCCCGATAGGACTAAATAGGGCAGCAGCATGTAGGGACCCTAGACCATGTTCTTGAGATCTTGGGGTCCAGTGGTTAAACATTTAACCAATCCCAATTTAAGGAATCATTTGTTTAGAAAAAACAACATGTTGTATAATACGCCGGTGCTTCTCGTCTTCTTGACATCTTCCCATACAATGCTATTGTATGGGGGGCGTCGGGAAAACGAGAAGCGGCCGTGGCTTTTGCACAAAGCGTGACAAAAGCCGCGGTCCTGCATCAGAGAGAGAACGTCCGCTTTAAGGGCCGTTTTTTCTCTGATGCAGTGTAGACATAGCCTAACTCTAATGCGTCTCTATCTGGCCACAGACGCCATACATTTAGGGCAACAGACAAGATGGGTGGAGTTCATGGCCAAGCAGGAGGCAGCCATCTCTCCAAATGCACTATACAAACAAAACCCACGATAGCCAGCACCTCACAAAACACAAGTTGTAGCACCTCCATTGCCACTGATGGACCATGGTGCAAACTGCTATGGCTACAATGCAAAAAACAAACTTAAGCTAAATTATACTAGCACATTCTTAAACAGAATCCGACCGGCATTTTGCTGTGTGGCCATACCCTAACAGTATCTGCTAATTGCAATGGAGGTGCTGTTGGGTTTTGTTTGTACAGTGTATTTGGAGGAGTACATAAACCAACAGAATACCTGTACATGCCTCCATATGAAATTGGAACTATATGGAAGTACAGGAGCAATTTATGTTCGGCTCTGTACAGCTTAAACATATGCAGATCTTTGGTTGGCTCATGTATTATTGCATAACCTGATGGTTACTGGACTGTTAATGTAACACCTATTAACACATGAAATATCAACATCAAATTTCTTCTTTAATTCTTCATGCTGTATACTAGTTTATTAGGCTCTACCAAGTAAAGCGGAAATAGTAGCTGTTTTGCTTCTGTATTTTCTCATGTACTTCAGGGATCGCAATTCAGATTTGGATAAACGTATAATATGTGTTCAGTATAATCCACCAAATTGTAGCATCCTATAGGTTTTATTAGATGCAGGAATGCCTTGATAGATGGCCAATGCAATCTGCTCTCATGAATATGTCAAATAACTTGTGCGATTGGGCTGCTGAGCATTGAAAATACCGCATGATGTCACCACTACCCCTGGATATGTGCCCATTGTCAGTAGAATACAAGTTGAAAATATTCAGTAATGATTCTGCTGAGAGTGCAGAGCCCGGTAACATTCCAGGAGTTAAGTTACAATGTAGCCGTTCTTCCAGTCAGTAAATCTAAGTGCAGATATTTTTATGGATACTTTCACAAGGTTCATGTAGTCTGGTACAGTATAGAAAATACCCCTTTCTTCTGCAGAGTTAAAAATGAAAGGAAATGTCAGCAAACATAATCTGTGCTTAACCTGCAATATCTACGGAATTTTACATAATATCAATATCAGAATAAGTATATGCACAGAATACGGTAACATACAAAAATACTAAACTACAGGAGGACATTTAGGGACAGACTGTACAACAAGCATTTTCAGCTGTTTTTTGACATGGATTCAGATTTTCAAATTTTCAGATTTTCAAAAAAAACGACTGAAAACCATCCCTATTTATCTCAATTGAAAATCCAAATTGTAGTTCACACAACTCGGATTTTCTTGAGGTCAGATTTCAAAAACTCTGTTTTAAAAAAAAAACTTGGAACATGTTCAATAATCTGCTGTACTTAAAATGAAAAAAACCTGGCTCAAACATTTCTTTGTTGGATCCGCGTCCAAAATCCCATAGAGATGAATGGGACTCATCTTCAGACTGTAAATCTGGCAACAAAAATCAACCTAAATTCCACAAAAAAACTGCATCAAAATGCTCATAGGAAGATGCGGTTGTAGGATTCCGAACCTGATGAGTATTTTCTCATTGGTTGTCTAGATGTACCTTATGGTCAGTTTGGTCCTCAGCTGAAGTCCTTTTTATAGAACCCATGGTGTGGTGTCCTGCTGCTTTGCCACTGGGGAACTTATTTTATGTATTTTCAGCTTACAAATTGTGGTAGAGGTAGTATAGATGCAATAGAATGTGTACCATCTGCATGGAAAGATACATTGCTGAGAGCCCCTATGTAAAAACAGTAGCAGCAAAGCACTGTCCTTATGAACCATTGCAGAACTAAGTGCAGCAAGTTTTGATGTCCAACTTCCCATGTTTCCATTATGCGACCTTGTTTCCATGATGGCCTCTAGCATAGTATAGTCCTCAAACTAAAATCAGCTACCAATCTACTTATTAATGTATATACTGTGGTTACTGTATGTACTGTGGTGTGTGGCCATTAATAATAATATTGATTGAATCTGATTTTAAGTTGAAGATCACACAACCTTGCATGCCAATGAGGATTCAGACCACAGTGTGACCGCTAATTGTAAATCCCTGCCTATTGCTCTGTTTAAGGAGTTTATCCACAGTTAACATCTATAAATAGGTTATAAATGACTGATCGATGTGGGGTCCCACCACAGTGACACCCACTGATTATTAGAATTGGGGTGCAGTTGAGCCACTGCTGGGGAGTTTGAATGGAATGACAGGCTTCTTTTACATGGGCAGATGATTTTGTGTTGGGGCACTGAAGGACACGGTAGTAAGTAAACTTATTATGCTGGCCTGTTGTTTAGGGTTGGGTGGCCACATAAATGATCATTTATGAATACTAGTGTTGAGCAATTATTATTGACAAAGTTGAAATCGGCACGGTTTTTATGTTGATCGGATTTTTTCGATCACACAATAATTTAGGTTAAAATCTGTGCATAATCTATTAATAGAAAAAACTTGTACGTGTACGCACACAGACCGCCGCCAGCGTCACATTTCTGCAAAAAGAGCAATACACTACGTGGAAATCCCTAAAGAAGCATTTATGCTATCTATCATACATGAAAAAACTTTGAGACTCTCGGTTCACATAATTTGATCAAAAGATGCTTAAGCTGCCCACGACTTTCAACGTGGTCTCAAATCGGGCAGTCCTATCCTATCTTTACCTCTCAATCGAGCCAATCAGGCCTCCCGCTGGGTCAACCGACCTCATTTATTCAGAGAGAAAAAATAAAAAACACCCAACCTGCAAAGCTGCCCTTCTTATGACAGCCTGTGAGAGCGGGCACCCAGGTTTGCATACGTTTTTTCAGAAATGTTTTTGTGTGCAGAAACATACGGTATACTTGGTGTACATTGATTTTAACCTAGATGGAAAGGAAGGGGTGCTTCCATTTTGTGTTTCTGTCCCCGCCCGCTCTCACAGGCTGTCATAAGAAGGGCAGCTTTGCAGGTTGGGTTTTTTTATTTTTTCTCTCTGAATAATGGAGGTCGGTTGACCAGCGGGAGGCTGATTGGCTCGATTGAGAGGTAAAGATATGATAGGAATGCCCGATTTGAGACCACGTTGAAAGTCGTGGGCAGCTTAAGCATCTTTTGATCAAATTATGTGAACCGAGAGTCTCAAAGTTTTTTCATGTATGATAGATAGCATAAATGCTAATCTATTAATAGTGCGCCATTTTCAGCGCTTCCTGACATTTTGGTGGCCAGCAAATCAGCTTAGAGAATAGAGCAGGGTGAGCTGTGTGTGCGACGTCATGACTGGGATGTGTATGGTTGCGATTGGCTGGAAAAATCACATGACCTAGTTTTACATAGAAACAGCCTTCCTGTTCTGCCTCAGTGTGTTGTCAGCGTCTTTATAGGAGTAGGACGTGCGCTCTGCCTCTGTCCAAACAGCTCAGCAAACAGCTCAGCGAAATTGTTCTATTTGTTCACAGAGATAGCTATACTTTTAGCTGTAAACATTAGAACTTAGGTAGATTAGAGATTTGCAGATTTTAGGTAGTTAGGCTGAGAATTTTAAAGGAGCATCTAGCCCTTTAAAGTCACGGGGGAAGCAGGAGGGGGGGGGGGCGCAGACGAACACAGACAAGTCTTGAAAAGGTTAGGGTATGGCACCCGAGAATGTTTAGACATTGCTTTTGCAATGGCTTTTTATTAAGTTTTTTTTTTGAAATATTTTGTATGTTGGGACCCTAAACTTATTTAGGATAAGATCTTTTTAGTAACTGCAGGTTATTTGTTAGGGAAAAAATCCTTATATTATCGTATACATTTCAGATACGTGTTTTTTTTACTTTTGGTCAATCCAGCTTTGTGATAGAGGGACTTGGCCCTTTAAAAATTTAAAACAGCAATTTTTTTCTCCCCAGGGTATTTTTAGGGGCAAAAAATACCGTTTTTTATGTTACATTTCAATAGTGTTTTTTCCCTTTTGCCCAGTCCAGCTTTTTGATAGAGGCATTGACTTAAAATTTTAATAAAAAAATTTTGTCGTACCGCAGGTGTATTTTGGTGCAAAAATAAGTTTTTTTATCCCTTTATATTTAGATAGGGTTTTTCCTTTTTGGTCAGTCCCGGGTTTGTTGATAGAGGCACCTTGAAAAAATTTTAAACGAATTTTGTTGTCACCGCAGGTGTATTTTTAGGTGCAAAAAATACCTTTATTTCCGTATCATTTCAGTACGTGTTTTTTTTCCCTTTTTTCCCAGTCCAGCTTTTTTGATGAGGCACCCTTTCCTTTAATTTGAATAAGCAATTTTGTTTTGTTTTGGGGATTTGAGAATAGCTGTTGGTCTGCTTCAGTTTTCAAATGTCACGGTGGAACAACTCAGCGAGTGAACAAGGAGGTCAAGTAGCCGTCGGGCAGCGCAGGGAAATGGCAGAAAGCCTATGGGGACCTTGGCAATCTTTATTTACCACCTCACCAAGCTGCAATGGGGCCAAAATTTCAAAACACAAGACCGTTAGATCATGGTGACGACTATCTGCGTCTCAAAAAGTTTGTTTTTGTAGTGTTTTGGACCCAATAGATTTGGGTATCCAAATGGACGAATGGCCCGAGCTCGCTCGCCCCGCCTTTGAGGTGTTGTCCTGCCCCGCTGCCATGTATTTCTGAGGGACCCCTTTAGCAC